>CAUDMG010003755.1:425000-632044 GCA_958450375.1 Homarus gammarus
CGCAGTTCTACGAACAAATTAAACTGAGTATGTAGTGTTTCTCAGGGATTATTCTGTCTCGGTAAGGGAGGGAGAGAAGTTTGGCTGGAAAACAGAAGGGAGAGAGGCAGAATTGGGAAGATAAAGAGACTGTGAAATAGGCTGGGAGGAAAGGTAGTGAAGGGCAAGAAAACTATGGATGGTGAAATATAGGCGGCATATTTAGGTGCTATCACACCTTATGAAAACATACCAACATCTTTCATAAATCCCCAGTGTGATCGTCAAACTTCAACCACCAAAACAACATAGGTGGCAGACTGGTGTCTCACAGCACTGGAAAATTTATATACAGTAGCTTTGTTCTGGAGACCCCTCATAAGATTTCATTATTTCACTAAATTTCTAATGTGATTTTTCTTACTAATTTGAACAGCATTGAGATGGGCACTACTGCTTTTCTTCTGGATGGACGAGATGAAAATGGTTTATCTCGCTTATGTCGATGGGTACGCTAGAAACGAGCCGAGGATGTTCCCCGATTCAGACATGACATCCACCAAATGGGCCGGTATGACATCAGTGATGGCTATGCTACGTCAGAGACAGCCGTCAAAACGGGTTGTGTGAACCGGGCTTTAGATTATTAAATATTGCTCCCTCGTTGTGTTGCTAACATTCTTCACCCCTCCAAACATTTCTTCATTTCCAAATTCCACACTTTCTCTTACAACTGTACACCATTATTGTACTATAGTACATAATTAGCACATGAAATGTAACTTTGGGGTTTTTGCTCATAAATTTTCATTAATTAAATCCTCATAAATTGAGGTTTGCCTGCATAGTTTTCTTCATCTAAGAATAACTGGAACAGAACAAAATGTAAATAAATATTTATTGCACTTAAATACAAGGTTCTTTTAACTGGAAATAAAACAAGTTAATGGATGCACAGAGACTTACTTCTCCATTGTATTCCATATCCATGTGGGCTCTTTGCTGATAGGAACATTGAGTGCATGGATGTTAGCCATTTTAGTGGCTATGATGGATGACAGTTCAGGGTCTGCCAATTCACTGGTGAACAGTGAGCGAGCCTGCAAAAGTATAAATAAATTACCCAAAACATAGTTGTAGCAATCTTATATAATATATCTAATACATATGACATAATAATCTCCCTGTGTAATTTTGTAATGGAAAACTTTGCGTTCAGTGGGTATATCAAAATTGGTAAAATATGCAAAACAAAAAACAAAAAACTCTCTCTCATGGGCCAGTGTAGAAAGTCATTCTTTTATGTTGAGTACTGTACCTAATATTTGATGGTATTTTGCCACTTTGTTCATAACAATGGAAGAATGAGTAAGTACAGTTATCCATCACCAACCATAGCTTTAAATATCCATTATTTATATACTGTCACCAGTTTTTCCTACCACGGGTATCCATCGTGAAGCAGCCATGTGGCAAGCAAAGATTAAAACTGTAGGTACATGTGTGGAGAGATCAGAGGGCATATGGCATGAACCACCGTTGCTCGAAGTAGACAGCCTGGTAGTGTTTCAGCAGGGTTGCCTTTATAAGACAAGCGTCAATGCCAGGTGGCTAGCTTAGAGGAGATTGTGACACAGTGTGTACAATAACTTGTATCCTTTTTGCTCTTTTAATTCTTTCATTAAAGCTATTTATATGTTTTTGCTATTGTTGTTTAATGCCTACAATTTTAAGTTTTAATGTTGCAATGTACAGTAAAAGAGGTAAATAAAACATGTTTTTTGAAGTACTGTATCACTGTTTCACCTACCTCAGGGTTTTTGAGGAACCTAACCTCCACAGTTGGAGAAGGAAGACTGTACAGTAAATCTTATAATGATACAGTACCTGTACAGTGAGTTCTGCTATAGCGCGTGTTTTGATAACGCGAATTGGCTCTAACGCGATTTATGAATAGAGGAACGATATTTGTATAACGCGAACGCTTGTTTGCTGTAACGCAATTTTTGCTTACTATTTCTCCAATTTTGTGGTATTAACTGTGAATATGGTAAAGAAGAATATCTCCAAGAAGCGTTCTGGTGATCGCATTCCCGGTAATGATCGTAAAAGAAAGGCTATAACACTTGGAGAAGCTCGATGTTATCAACCTCAAAATCACCCTTCTCCCCCCTCAAGTTATATTCATATTTTTTCAAGGTAAAGTGCTACATTTACTGTATGATTTCATTATTAGATATGAATGTAACATTTATTTAGACTGTGCTATCCTTTGTGTTAGGCTAACTACTAAATTTTTTTTTGATTTCGAGTAGTAATCTGCACCTAACCCTATTTTCTCCATAAGCCCTGTTATTTCTATTACGCGAATTTCTATAACACGATGTTTTACAAGAATACAACTATCGCGTTATAGCAGAACTGACTGTATATGATAATTAAATGACATACAGTATTTAAAAAAATATATGAAATTTAAATAGATGTCGATTCTATTACAAAATTTTGAAAATAAAAAATCACAGATATATAATTTAGATAAAAGATATTTCCAAAATAATAAATGATAAAGTACCTCTTAACCTGTTGGCAATGACATAAATTAATTAGCAGTATACAGTCATGCGCCGGTTAACATCCAACCGAACAACGTCCGATTGCATATACGTCCGTGGCCGCCACCTCCCCCCTCACAAAAAAAAAAAAAAAAAAAAAAAAAACTTCCGTGACGCTTGCTGGACCACCACTCCACAACACCCTGACGGAGACATGATGATCCTCCCCATACTGGCCAGATATTATGTGTTACAGGAATATCCTTCCTTCCTTAGGCATTTGCCTCCAGGTGTAATGTTAACCTACATCTATTGAGGATAAAATCTTTCACCTACAAATTGACAATAACACATTTGCTGTAATCAGACATATCTAAGTGCCTCAACAATTGCAACTGCAGTTGCAATTGGGGTTGCAATTTCATATTCTGTGTCATTACTAAGGAATAACGAAGTCTCTGGTGTACTGCACTCTAAGGTTAAGAGAAAACGGACGACTCGGCGTCCTGAAGTGAGAGAAAACGGACTCCTATGACGGGGCACTCAAATAAAGAGACATGGCTACATGTTTTGTGGACTACCCACTGTACAGTATTGATCGTATATTTTTCATTACTTTGTAATAAACCTACTCATGCCTATGTGTGTTTCTGATAATTACCATAACATTATATACAGCTAGACCCCTACTTACGACGGGGTTAGGGACCCAAATCCAGGTCGTAAGTCCGAATGGTCGTAAGTCCGACAGATAAAAAAAAAAAAAAAAAAAATCTATTTTTTTTTAAATAAAAAATCTACAATGAAATACAGTACAGTAAAAGTAATGAATAATGATGAATGGTTACAGTGTGAATGAGCACTTACCTTTAATGTAGTCAGCTGAATGCACATGGGGCCCCCATAATTTTCTAATTATTACATGGAGACTACATTAACTGGAAACGTTTCGGTATAGAAAATGCGTGAGTCATTTGAAGAAAAAAAAATAAATAAATAAAAAAAAAAAAAAAAAAAGGTCACAACTGCGGCGGTCGTAAGTCCAAGCAGTCGTAAGTCGGGGTCTAGCTGTATTTATATATTTAGCGGTTACACAAACACAAGGCCTCACACATGCCACTCAGACTGATAGACTTGACAAGTTTTACCAACCATAAAGACAGTTGAAACTTTAAACATCACTCACAATGGATCTTGAATATTCCAATAATCAGACATATCTAAGGTGCCTCAACAACTGCAACCCGTTACAATATCAAATTCTGTGCCATTACTAAGGAATAACGAAGTCTCTGGTGTACTGCACTCTAAGATTAAGAGAAAACAGCCGACTCAGGCGTCCTGAAGTGAGAGAAAACGGACTACTTTGACGGGGCACTCAAATAAAGAGAGACATAGCTACATGTTTTGTAGACTACCCACTTTACAGTATCCTTTTCATCACTTTGTAATAAACCTAGCCATGCCTATGTGTGTTTATGATATTTACCATAACATTATATATATATTTAGTGGGTCTAAATGGTCGTAAAATGGGAAACTTGGGGTTGGGTGCCTGGAACCCCCATTAGAATAAATCCCATAGGTTTATGTAATTTCGGACAACGTCCATTTCGGTTAACATCACGTTTCCAGGAACCTATCTAGGACGTTAACCAGCGCATGCCTGTATATAAAACGTAGATAATATCAAGGTTGATGAAATGCAATTGATATATATTTTTAATTTTATTTTTTAAGTGTTTTTTTTTCAGTACAGTACAGGTTGACAACCCTTTATCCGAAATTCCAAAAACCTTAAGTTTTCTTGTGGAGCATATTTTTTTTTTTTTTTTTTTTTTTTTTTAACAGTGATTAGCCCACCCAGGCATAGATCACTGACCCACATTGGGGCCTGGGGGGCGAAAATGTAATAGTAATACTGTACTAATTATAATAATAATAATTACTGTATTCATAGTAAATAAAAATTTTAATAAAAAATACACCAAAATAAAATAATAACAATAATAATAATAAGAAGAAGAAGAAGAAGAAAATATAATAATAAAATTAAAAATAATAATAATAACAATACTGTATTAATAAAATAATAATAATAATAATAATAATAATAAAGAAATACAAAAATGAAAAAAGATAAAAAGTGAGAAACACAACCTAGACCTATGAATTATTATTATTATTATTATTATTATTATTATTATTATTATTATTATATTTTCGCCTCCTAGGCCTCAATGTGGGTCAGTGACTTGTGCCCGGGTGGGCTAATACACGAAAAAAATAAAAATAAAAATCTGAAAACAGAAAAATTCTGAAATCCGAAATGCCTCTGACCCCAAGGATTTCGGAAAGGGATTGTCAACCTCTATTAAGATTAACAAACTACAGTGATATCTCCACTAGCCGGAATCCTTCAAACCCTGAACTCTACGATAGCCGGAATTTAAATTAGCTCGGAAAAGCATTCCCAAAGCCGGAAATAAAAAAAAAAAAAAAATCCGGCTCTGGGAAAAAATTTTCCGAAGTAAAAAATCGAGAGCATATTCTGCAAATGTCTTGATTAAGACTAAAGCTCAAGTATTTTGGGGAGGGACCAGACCTGACTCAATGTCATGTGGAGGTAAGGTGGGGTCTCATGAAGATGTCTTGTATAAACACAAAACCTAAAGTATTTTAGAAAGATTGTGATAAGTAAAAGTATAAATGAGCAAAGTTGTATCCCTTCAATATTACATTCCATAACATTTGAAAATATGGAGTGAGAAAACAGAAAGGTGTGGGTGATTAGAGAGATGGAGTGGAAAGGAATGGTAACATGCACCAGTGTTCCCAAGCGATAAGCTCATCAACACTGATATTTTAATTCGCCTTCATGCAGTCACACAACAAGACCCTCACTGGATGCTTGTTGTCTTAATTCCTGTGTGTGTGTGTGTGTGTGTGTAATAATAATAATAATAATGAACAGTTTAATGAAAAAGTTCTGCAGCCCGAAGGCTGAAAATATACATTGGACATAAATGACTTATTACATACATTGGTGGTTTAACAAAAGCCTTCATAAGAGAAAGGTAAAAGAACATACAGTGAACATACAGATTAATGTTTACAGCGGAGGTCACGTAGATCATGTGAGCTGAGGTGTTGAACAGCAGACACGTAGTGTAGTAACTCCCTCACAGATGGCATTATGAGGGGCATCACGTGTAATAGTAGTAGTAGTAGTAGTAGTAGTAGTAGTAGTAGTACTTCAGCAGGGGTGGCATCGCAACTCACGCCCCTATGGGGCCAAGTGCCTCGCACCTGCGGTCACCCCCCCCCTGCCTCCCCACCTCAAGTAATGGCCACTTCATGTAGTGACGGCTGACCAAGTGAGTATATATAACTAATATTATATCAGTGAGACCATAGAAATAGTGGTTATCTTTGCCAAGGTTACATAAACAAGTGTTAGGTGTGATAATTCTTGCTCCCAGTGGATTATTCTGATGTGTGGATTGTCGCCCACATGGGGGGTGCCCAACACAACTACGTTCGCGCGTATGCCCCTACTACTCGGACAGCGCAGGCCAGACCGTCACCTCTGTGCCCATACTAATAAAATCTAGTTTCTTCGTCCGTATGGGCCAATAGCAGAGGTCGGAGGCGGAAGTATCTGTCGCCCAAGGTGCTGTTCACTATGCCTGGTAACATGCATTGCTGCGTCTGTGCTAACCCGAACCAAAACTGCACAAATTGTGTTTGTGCGAGAAACAACCGACCATGTGAGGATTGCAAGAAGCGAGACCAATGTCGGAACCCATGTGGCAGGGAGCCGACACAGGGGACCACAGTGGATATCGCCGGGACCCAACCACCCGATGATGTCCGAAATGATAGCAGTGAGTCTACTCAACCCGAAAATGTAGTACAGGTTGTACCTCTCTAGTCCGGCATTCTGTGGTTCGGAACGCCCGTGGTCCGGAACGATTTTAGTTTGTCCAATAGGTAGATAGGCAGCTTTCTTCTTTTTTTTTTTTTTTTTTTTTTTTTTTTCTTTTTTTTTTTTTTTATCTGAATTATTATTATTATTACAGGAGTATTAAATTTTTGCCCCTCAGGCCCCAATGTGGGTCAGTGACCTATGCCCGGGTGGGCTAATCCCCTTAAAAAAAAAAAAAAAACAGCCGCGGGAAATTAAGGTTTGTTTACATCCGGCAGTTCAGCTGCTCTCTGTCTCTCTGCTTGTCTATACAGAGTACAACATTTAACCCTTCAATATATATGAGCAGTAAATAAGTGTTGCTTTCATATTCTTATGTAGAGTAATGACGATATGTTTTCACATGTGCGCACTTACATACACGCAGTCTCACATTTTTTTTTACCATTAATGGTTAGCTACTTATATTGTTCCATTTATTAGCATTAAATAACATGACAGGTACTTCAAACAACCATATTAATTTTTTTACATTAATTTTACTACAGC
This sequence comes from Homarus gammarus, assembly GCA_958450375.1. Taxonomy (NCBI): domain Eukaryota; kingdom Metazoa; phylum Arthropoda; class Malacostraca; order Decapoda; family Nephropidae; genus Homarus; species Homarus gammarus. Next base: position 432,012 of record CAUDMG010003755.1, read on the forward strand.
TAAAATCAGGGTCTTATTTTCTTCAGTTTTATATGTAGAACCAATCAGTCACTGGTTTTGTAAGCTTTAACATAAACAATGCTGGCAGCTGTCTCGTCTCCTCTAATATTCCACGTATTATTAATAAATTGTATTGTTAATTTTGCACACACACACACACATTAATTCAATAAAAACAAATTCAGAAACACTAATTAAAATATATATGAACAGTAAATTAGTGTTGCTTTCATATTCTTATGTAAAGTAATGAGGATATGTTTTCACGTGCGCATGCGCACTTACATATGCGATCTCTCTTTTTTCTTTACCATTATCATTAGCTACTTCTATTGTTCCATTTATTAACATTAAATAACATTACTTAAAACAACCATATTAATTTTACTACAGCTACAACCAAGGTCTTATTTTCTTCAGTTTTATATGTTGAACCAGTCAGTCACTGGTTTTGTAATCAACGAAAACAATGCTGTGTCATTTCCTCGTGTGTTTTAATATTCAACGTATTATTAATGAATTGTATTGCTCACTTTGCACACATAAACATTAATTCAATACAAAAGACATTCAGTAATAAACAATAATGAATCTTTTGTACATAAGAGAAATGACGCTGTTTACACGATTATGCACGTCGTCTGCACGTTGGCGGGCCGTTCAAACCTGTCGAAATTCAAGTTTCCGCCGTCAAATTTTTTATTTATTTATTTTTTTGTGTGTTCCAATAAAATACGTTAAGAATTAAAAACTCGCGAAATTTGAGAAGCTACTATACGACATTTAACCCTTCAATATGTCTTCAAAGAGACCATGATGCAGAGAAAGTGTTGCTAGTGCTTCCAAGCATAAGCACAAGTCACTATCTATCCAGGAAAAGGGTGAATTTCCATGGTCCGGCAATTTCCATGGTTCGGCACTGGTCAGGTCCCGAGGTTGCTGGACAAGAGAGGTACAACCTGTACTAATAAATGCTGCTCCCTTAGTAGCAGATGTCCACGAGGAGAATGAGAGACAGCCACCTCAGTGGAATGGCATGTTGATGGAAAATGCAGACATATGGGTCAAAGACACCTACTCAGAAATTGTCAAGTGGTCGCCTGATAACTTATTTGAACCACCCAAGTGTGCAGCCACCAAAGAAATGATTCAGGAGATGACTCGCTTCATGACTGATTACACTCAAGACCGCTTCCTCGCCCCTCTAGCGCTTCAAATACTGGCAATAATACCACATCTATTTTGTCAGAGGACACACACAAAGACTAAGCACAAAGAAAATGTGGCAGCAATGAAGAGAAGATTGGCAATGTGGCAGACTGGGGCCCTAGAGGATCTCCTAAATGAAGCAAGAACACTGCAGGAGAGACTAAAAATTACGGGTGATGGATAGCAAAACACTGATGACGTGGCAAGAAGAAGGCATCAGGTTCAAGGGTGTCTATATCCCACCAAACGCTGTCCTGTTCAAGAAAATAACAGGAGAGATGGTGTGGAAAAAGGCACTGAAGACTCGAGGAGGAGCCGGCCCGTCAGGTCTGGATGCAAACGGTTGGAGAGTCATCCTCAGCACAAACAAGTTTGGCCCTATAGCAAGCGATCTCTGCACTGCCATTGCCGCCCTTGCAAGAAAGCTTGCATCCTCTTGCTGCCATCACCTCCAGGCCCTGACGGCCTGCCGCCTTATTCCTCTGGAAAAGAAACCAGGATGTAGGCCTATAGGGATGGGGGAAGTGCTGAGGCAGATCATCGGAAAATGCATAATGGAGGTGGTAAAGGAAGATGTCAGGGCAGCAGCAGGGAACCTACAAATGTGTGCTGGCCACCAGGCTGGCGGGGAGGCCGCCATTCACGCCATGAGATTGAGATTTGAGCAGCATGAATGTAAGGCCATTCTCCTGGTGGATGCTTCAAATGCATTCAACATACTTAACCTCAAGGCTGCACTGCACAACATCAAGATCAAGTGTCCAAGCTTTCCAATGTATGTTGAAAATTTCTATAGGAATCCATCAGACCTCTATATAGTAAACAACAAGGCCCTAAGAGGTGATACCATCTTACAGTCAACCGAGGGAACAACACAGGGGGACCCTGTTGCAATGGCAATGTATGCAATTGGCCTATCAGAGCTCCAACAAGAAATAAAATTTGAAACAACTGGGGTCAAACAAGTGGCATATGCTGATGACCTTACAGGAGCAGGAAAAGTGGAGGGCATCAGAAAGTGGTAGGAGTTGGTAACATCGCGAGGTCCACAAATAGGGGACCACGCAAACGCCAGCAAGTCCTTCCTCATCGTGAAGCCGTAACATTATGAATGGGCAATGGAGGTTTTTGACGGAAGTGAGGTCAAAATAACTAAGGACGGCCAAAGATATCTAGGCGCAGTAATTGGCACTGCGGACTTCAAGACCGAGTACGTAGCAGGAAAGGTGAATGAGTGGGTTAGTGAAATCCAAGCTCTGTCTGAGATTGCTAACATAGTGCCACATGCAGCCTTTGCTGCATTCACCCATGGAGTCAAGCATCATTGGAACTACCTGATGCGTACTATCCCTGATATCGGAACCCTCCTCCACCCTCTGGAAGAAGTTATCAGTGTCAATTTCATTCCTAAATTAGTGAAACACCCTGACTTAACCCCAGCAGAAAGAGCACTTCTTGCACTTCCACCAAGACTGGGAAGGATGGGACAAACCAATCCAGAGGAGATTGCAGCCACCGAACATCAAAACTCACTTAAGCTCACGGCAGCCCTCACGGACCACATAATAGCCCAGAATGCAACAGGGGAGGTCGATACCAGTGAAGTAAATAAGATTCGTAGGTCCATTACGACAGATCGACAGCACTGCCAAAATGAAAAGTTGCAGCAACTGTTGCTGCAGGTACCAGAAAATTTGAAAAAAAAGTAGCTATAGCGCAGGAGGTGGGCGCCTCGAGCTGGTTAACTACGTTACCGATAAGGGCAAATGGTTTCAATATTAATAAACAAGAATTTACAGATGCCATTGCTCTAAGGTACGGTCGGCCAGTAGAAGGTTTGCCCTCCCAATGCGTGTGTGGCTCTTCCTATGATGGCGATCACGCCATGGTGTGCAAGAACGGGGGCTTCATATGCATGAGGCATTAGGGTGTGTCATAGGAGGGAAGATCAGCTAAAACTAATGGCCCATCACTTTTTTGGTAGATTTTAGTGTATATAAACAGAAAATAATTTCAGTTTCAATATTTTGCAACCTTTTGCTAGGTAAATTTTAGCGTGAAATTTATCGAAAATCTAACGTACAGCTGCATTAGTGCATTACAATTAAATGGTGAACATTGCTTTCTGACTTCATTCTTTAACAACCCAACTAACAATATTTTCTTCTGTTTCAGATTCTGATGCATTTATAAGTTGATAATATTTGCGATGGCTGCTTGTGTCAGGACGAGGAACCAAAAATTCAGCCATCTTAGTCACTATCTTGGGTCTGGGAGAGAGCTCCTGAAGTCGGAGTTGACTACATTGAGAGATGCTTTGAGATACGGTGTTTTAATTAGGCAAATCAGTGAAAAGAACCAAAGAACTTACACAAACAAAGACATTGCCAGTGATATGACCAAAGCTGTCTTGGCACAGTACACTCTGGCTAACGCTCAGTTCAAGCCTCCAGTCATAACAAGTCAGAAGAAGATTAGTGAGAGACTGCTAGCCAGTTGGGAAAAGGCAAGAGATATCTCACTTGAGAGAGGAAAACTTGCAGTTAAGGACAGCTTTGCCAAGCAACTGGACCAGTTATTTGACACAATTACTTGCAAGTGCCCAATTGTTCTCTGTCCTGAGTTTGGATGTGATAGTGACTGTAAATCCGAGGCCCACATCTCCTGTATTTGCAAGCGTGAACTGAAGATTCCTGTGATCAAACTGGCATTTGTCAAAGAACAGAGAGAGAAGACTGGCAGTATAGGGGCTCTCATGATTTCTAGCCAAGATATTCCGGAGTCCAAGAGACAGGAGGCTGCCACAGAGAGACAGAAGAGGAGAAGAGTTGCCGAGGAAAAGAGACTTGAGAAGGCCCAGGGTGAGGTAAAAAAGGCTGATGATTGGAGTCAAGCTGATTCAGAGTTTAATGACTTCCCCATGGCTGATCCGAGTGCTGACCAGGAGAATGGTGACTTTGTCCCTAACCCAGAAAATAATGATCCCAAACCTTCCAGGCATAACATTCGAAATAGGAAAGATATCCCGAGCATAGCTCTGGCCAGCATACGACACCAAACTGGTCTCAGAGAAACTGCAGAGATAGCAACAGCTGCCTGGATTGACGGTGATTTGATAACACCTGATGATGTTCACTTGGTGATAGATCATAACAAAGTAAGGAAAGCTCAGGAGAAACTTGTCAGTAACCTAGAAGAGGAGTTTGATAAGGGGATAAGAGAAAATGGAATCAATTGTTTGTTCTTTGATGGGAGAAGGGATGACACTAAAGTGTTCATGAAAGTTGGAGATTCTGACAAGTTGTTCCCTGCCATGGTGAAGGAGGAACACTACTCCTGCTGCAGTGAACCAGGAGGGAAGTATTTGTGGCATTTCACTCCAGAGAAAGATGACATCAGGAAACCAGCTGAGATAGTGGCAGATAACATTGTGAACTGGCTCAGAGAGAGGAACGTAGACCAGACCCTGCAGGCCATTGGCGGAGACAGCACCAACACGAACACAGGGTGGCAAGGGGGGGGGTCATACAGTGGATAGAGCGGAAGATTGGGAGGAAGCTGGTCTGGATTGTTTGTGACCTCCACACCAATGAGTTGCCACTCAGACATCTGATCCAGGAGCTGGATGGCAAAACTCTTTCAAACAACAGATGGTTTGGTCCTCTTGGCAAGATGCTGGACTCTGCCACTGAGTTAGAAATAAATCCAAGCTTTGAAAAAATCACAGTTGGCCCTCCACTCGTTGAGCTTGCACATACTGTCATTGACGACCTGAGTACTGACCAGTACTATGGTTACATGATTTGCAGTGCCATCAAAACTGGGGTCATGCCTGATAGACTTGCTTACCTGTAGATAGGTCCAGTCTCACATTCTAGGTGGCTCACAACGGCTCTCAGGTTCTGCAGAATTTGGGTCGCTCATCATAAACTGAAAGGGAACCAGCTTCACAACCTGAGACTTATTGTCCAATTCATCGTGAGTGTCTACTTGCCAAATTGGTTCAACACCAAGGTCAAGTCATCGTTCTCCGAAGGTCCGAGGCATGTTCTCATCCAGAGTGAGCTCCCGAGGAGTCAGCCAAGGAAGGTTGTTCAGATTGTGGAGCAGACTGTGAGGAGATCTTCCTGGTATGCTCATCCCGAGGCAGTTCTGCAGACAATGATCTGCAGTAAGGATGAGGAGGAGAAAAGAGTGGCAGTCAAAAAGATCTTGGATATGAGACTTATGAGAGGATCTGGGCATGACGAATCAGTTGGTGACGATTCCTTCAGGGTCAGGAAGATTCCTGAAGTCAATCTAGGTGCCAAGACCCTCACTGATCTCATAGATCTGGATAACATCCAGGCTGGCAGTGAGCCCCCTCTTACCTGCAGCCTCACCAATGTTCAATTCAGAGCTGTCCTGTTCGAGAAAATAACAGGAGGGATGGTGTGGAAAAAGGCACTGAAGACTCAGGGAGGTGCCGGCCCTTCAGGTCTGGATGCAAACAGATGGAGAGTCATCCTCAGCACTAACAAGTTTGGCCCCGCAGCAAGTGATCTCTGCACGGCCATTGCCGTCCTTGCAAGAAAGCTGGCATCCTCATGCTGCCATCACCTTCATGCTCTGACAGCCTGCCGCCTCATTCCCCTGGATAAGAATCCAGGATGTAGGCCAATAGGAGTGGGGGAAGTGCTGAGGCGAATCATCGGAAAATGCACAATAGAGGTGGTAAAGGACGATGTCAGGGCAGCAGCAGGGAACCTGCAAGTTTGTGCCGGCCAACAAGCTGGAGGGGAAGCTGCCATTCACGCCATGAGAACGATATTTGAGCAGCGCGATTGTGAGGCCGTTCTCCTAGTCGACACTTAAAACGTATTCAACATACTTAACCGCAAGGCCGCACTGCACAACATCAAGATCATGTGTCCAAGCTTTGCAATGTACGTTGAAAAGTCCTATAGGAATCCATCAGACCTTTATATAGTAAACAACAAGGCCCTAAGAGGTGATACCATCTTTCAGTCAACAGAGGGAACAACACAGGGGGACCCTGTTGCAATGGCAATGTATGCACTAGGCCTATCAGTGCTCCAACAAGAAATAAAATTTGAAACAACTGGGGTCAAACAAGTGGCATATGCTGACGACCTTACAGGAGCAGGGAAAGTGGAGGGCATTAAAAAGTGGTGGGACTTGGTAACATCGCGAGGTCCACAAATAGGGTACCACCCAAACGCCAGAAAGTCCTTCCTCATCGTGAAGCCAGAAGATTATGAACGGGCAAAGGAGATTTTTGGCGGAAGTGAGGTCAAAATAAATAAGGACGGCCAAAGACATCTAGGCGCAGTAATTGGCACTACGGACTTCAAGACCGAGTACATAGCGGGAAAGGTGAATGAGTGGGTAAGTGAAATCCAAGCTCTGTCTGAGATTGCTAACACAGAGCCGCATGCGGCTGTCGCCGCATTCACCCATGGAGTCAAGCATCGTTGGAACTGCCTGATGCGTATTATCCCTGATATCGGACCCCTCATCCACCCTCTGGAAGAAGCTATTAGTGTCAAGTTCATTCCCAAATTAGTGAAACACACTCACTTGACCCCAGCAAAAAGAGCACTTCTTGCACTTCCATCAAGATTGGGAGGGATGGGACTAACCAATCCAACCAATCCAGAGGAGATTGCAGCCACCGAACATCAAATTTCACTTAAGCTCATGGCAGCCTTCACGGACCACATAATAGCCCAGAACGCAACATGGGAGGTCGAGACCAGTGAAGTAAACGAGATTCGTGGGTCCATTACAACAGATCGACAGCACTGCCAAAATGATAAGTTGCAGCAACTGTTGCGGAAGGTTCCAGAAATTTTGAAAAAAAAAGTAGCTATAGCGCAGGAGGTGGGCGCCTCGAACTGGTTAACTACGTTACCGATAAGGGCAAATGGTTTCAGTCTTAACAAACAAGAATTTACAGATACCATTGCTCTAAGGTACGGTCGGCCAGTAGAAGGTTTGCCTTCCCAATGCGTGTGTGGCTCTTCCTATGACGGCGATCACGCCATGGTGTGCAAGAAAGGGGGCTTCATATGCATGAGGCATGACGAAGTAAGGGACCTTACAGCAAATATGTTGAAGGAAATCTGCCGGGATGTCATGGTAGAACCGACCCTCCTTCCATTGGATGGTGAGATCTTCCAACATAGGACTTCAAACACATCTAACGAAGCCCGTGTTGACGTCAGTGCTCGAGGATTCTGGACGAGAGGACAGCGAGCTTTCTTCGATATCAGGATTTTTTATCCCATGGCCGCATGCCACCGTAACCTAGCTCTCGATGCTGCACATAGGAGGAACGAGAACGACAAGATAAGGGCATATGGGGAGAGAATCCAAAACGTTGATCAAGGCAGCTTCACTCCTCTAGTGTTCACAACCTCTGGTGGGATGGGACCAAGTGCAAGATGTTTCTACGCCAGACTCGCGGAGGTGATCTCCGAACAGAAGCAGCAGCCTAGAAGTTTCGTTACAGCCTGGATGAGATGTCGACTGTCTTTCTCTCTCCTTCGGTCTGCTTTGCTCTGCCTCAGGGAACGAGAGCTTCTGCCCCAATTCCGACAACTGCTGCAGATATCGACTATGAGGCTACAGTCACTGAATGCCACATAGATCTGCGGCTCAACTAATTTAACACAGATAGGATAGCTACACATGTATTAGGATATTTAATATTAAGGTAATTAAATGGTGGCGAAGGTGTGGCTATTGGGGGAGGCTGGAGGCCACGTCTATATAAAAAAAAAGTAGTAGTAGTAGTAGTAGTAGTAGTAGTATTCACATCCGTGAATATCGGATGTCACCCTAAGCATTGCCACCCAAGGTTTCTTCTCATCCCTTACAGCATAAATTGTAAATGTTCCGTGTGTTCACCGGCGTTCACCAAGTGGTGACCTGTGCTGGGTCGGTGGTGGGATAATGAGGAGGCTCGGCACTAAGGTCAGTGTCGTTAGGCCTACTTTGACAGGGGTGGTCCCGAGACTTTCACCCCTATGGGGCCGAGAGTGCTGCCCATGCGGTCGCCCCCCCCCCCCCCCCCCCCCACCATAGTAACGGACACTCAATGTGCCAAGGATATATAATCAACTGCTTAGTGTGACAAACTCTTGTCCATAGTGTATCATTCTGAAGTATGGATGGTCGCTATTAGGGGGGGTAGCCTACACACCCACGCGCGCACGTATGCCCCTATTACCGGGACACAGCAGTCCAGCCTGTCACCTCTCCGCCCTTCCCTCATAAGATCCAGTATTATCTTGTGCCTGGGACTAACTCAGATGTTCGGAGGCGGACGTAACCGTCGCCCAAGGTGCTGTTCACTATGCCTGGCAACAATCATTGCTGCGTCTGTGCTAACCCGAACCAAAACTACACAAATTGTGTTTGTGCGAGAAACAACCGACCATGTGTGGATTGCAAGAAGTGAGACCAGTGTCGGAACCCACGTCGCAGGGAGCCGACAAAGGTGGCCACAGTGGATATCGCCAGGACCAAACTACCCGATGATATCTGAAATGATAGCAGTGAGTCTACTCTACCCGAAAATGTAGTACTAACAAATGCTGCTCCCTTAGTAGCAGGTGTCCACGAGGAGAATAAGAGACAGCCGCCTCAGTGGAATGGCATGTCGATGGAAAATGCAGACATATGGGTCAAAGAAACCTACTCAGAAATTGTCAAGTGGTCGCCCGCTAACTTATTTAAACCACCCAAGTGTGCGGCCACCAAAGAAATGATTCGGGAGATGACTCGCTTCATGACTGATTACACTCAGGACCGCTTCCTCGCCCCCCTAGCTCTTCAGATACTGGCAATAATACCACATCTATTTTGTCAGAGGACACACACAAAGGCTAAGCACAAAGAAAATGTGGCAGCATGAAGAGAAGATTGACAATGTGGCAGAATGGGGCCCTAGATGATCTCCTAAGTGAAGCCAGAACACTGCAGGAGAGACTAAAAATTACGGGTGACGTAAAGCAAAACACCGATGACGTGGCAAGAAAATTTGGAAACAAAATGCGTGTGGGAAAAGTGTCTCCCGCGGTAAGATCTCTTACAGAGGAATCCTCCGGTGGGGTGATGCCAATAAACAGAGAGACATTAAAACTATTGAAAGAGAAACATCCTCCTGCAAGCGAAGATGAAAGCACCAGGTTCCAGGGTGACTATATCCCGCCAAATGCTGTCCTGTTCGAGAAAATAACAGGGGAGATGGTGTGGAAAAAGGCACTGAAGACTCGAGGAGGAGCCGGCCCGTCAGGTCTGGATGCAAACGGTTCGAGAGTCATCCTCAGCACAAACAAGTTTGGCCCTGTAGCAAGGGATCTCTGCACTACCATTGCCGCCCTTGCAAGAAAGCTTGCATCCTCTTGCTGCCATCACCTCCAGGCCCTGACGGCCTGCCGCCTTATTCCTCTGGAAAAGAAACCAGGATGTAGACCTATAGGGGTGGGGGAAGTGCTGAGGCAGATCATCGGAAAGTGGATAATGGAGGTGGTAAAGGATGATGTCAGGGCAACAGCAGGGAACCTACAAGTGTGTGCTGGCCACCAGGCTGGTGGGGAGGCAGCCATTCACGCCATGAGATTGATATTTGAGCAGCGTGATTGTGAGGCCATTCTCTTGGTGGATGCTTCAAACGCATTCAACATACTTAACCGCAAGGCTGCACTGCACAACATCAAGATCAAGTGTCCTAGCTTTGTGATGTATGTTGAAAATTCGTGTAGGAATCCTTCAGACCTCTACATAGTAAACAACAAGGTTCTACGAGGTGATACCATCCTACAGTCGACTGAGGGAACAACACAGGGGGACCCTGTTGCAATGGCAATGTATGCAATTTGCCTATCAGTGCTCCAACAAGAAATAAAATTTGAAACAACTGGGGTCAAACAAGTGGCATATGCTGATGACCTTACAGGTGCAGGAAAAGTGGAGTGCATCAAAAAGTGGTGGGACCTGGTAACATCACGAGGTCCACAAATAGGGTACCACCCAAACGCCAGCAAGTCCTTCCTCATCGTGAAGCCAGAACATTATGAACGGGCATTGGAGGTTTTTGGCGGAAGTGAGGTCAAAATAACTAAGGATGGCCAAAGACATCTAGGCGCAGTAATTGGCCCTACGGACTTCAAGACCGAGTACATAGCGGGAAAGGTGAATGAGTGGGTTAGTGAAATCCAAGCTCTGTCTGAGATTGCTAACACAGAGCCACATGAGGCCTTTGCAGCATTCACCCATGGAGTCAAGCATCGCTGGAACTACCTGATGCGTACCATCCCTGAGATCGGACCCCTCCTCCACCCTCTGGAAGAAGCTATCAGTGTCAAGTTCATTCCCAAACTTGTGAAACACCCTGACTTAACCCCAGCAGAAAGAGCACTTCTTGCACTTCCACCAAGACTGGGAGGGATGGGACTAACTAATCCAGCAGAGATTGCTGCCATTGAACATCAAAATTCACTTAAGCTCACGGCAGCCTTCACGGACAACATAATAGCCCAGAATGCAACAGGGGAAGTGGATACCAGCGAAGTAAATAAGATTCGTAGGTCCATTACGACAGATCGACAGCACTGCCAAAATAATATGTTGCAGCAACTATTGCTGCAGGTTCCAGAAAATTTGAAAAAAAAAGTAGCTATAGCGCAGGAGGTGGGCGCCTCGAACTGGTTAACTACGTTACCAATAAGGGCAAATGGTTTCAGTCTTAACAAACAAGAATTTACAGATGCCATTGCTCTAAGGTACGGTTGGCCAGTAGAAGGTTTGCCCTCCCAATGCGTGTGTGGCTCTTCCTATGATGGCGATCACGCCATGGTCTGCAAGAAGGGGGGCTTCATATGCATGAGGCATGACGAGGTAAGGGATCTCACAGCAAATATGTTGAAGGAAATCTGCCGGGATGTCATGGTAGAACCGACCCTCCTTCCATTGGGTGGCGACATCTTCCAACACAGGACTTCAAACACATCTAACGAAGCCCGTGTGGACGTCAGTGCTCGAGGATTCTGGACGCGGGGACAGTGAGCTTTCTTGGACATTAGGATTTTTGATCCCATGGCCGCTTGTCACCGTAACCTAGCTCTCGATGCTGCACATAGGAGGAACAAGAACGACAAGAGAAGGGCATATGGGGAGAGAATTCAAAACGTTGATCAAGGCAGCTTCACTCCTCTAGTGTTCACAACCTCTGGTGGGATGGGCCCAAGTGCAAGATGTTTCTACGCCAGACTCGCGGAGTTGATTTCCGAACAGAAGGAGCAGCCTAGAAGTTTCGTTACAGCCTGGATGAGATGTCGGCTATCCTTCTCTCTCCTTTGGTCGGCTTTGCTCTGCCTCAGGGGAACGAGAGCTTCTGCCCCTACTCCGACAACTGCTGCAGATATTGACTATGAGGCTACAGTCACTGAATGCCGCATAGATCTGCGGCTCAACTAATTTAACACAGATAGGATAGCTTCTTATGTATTAGGATATTTAGTATTAAGGTAAATAAATGGTGGCGAAGGTGTGGCTATTGGGGAGGCTGGAGGCCACTATTTAAAAAAAAAAAAAAAAAAAAAAAAAATAGTAGTAGTAGTGTGTGTGTGTGTGTGTGTGTTTTAGCTTGCCAAGCACATTGTAGGATTTGAAGAAGTTGATGAAGAGTTTGTTCAGGAGTCATGTGGTGAGGTGATGGAGTCAGGTGGTGAGGTGACATGCCAAGACAGCACACACACTAACAGCACCACTAAACCATTGTCTTATAACATTTCACTTTATAATTTCTATTTTAAAACTAATTGATACATGATGCCTCGGCAGGGCTACTTTTGCACTTAGACAACTGATCAATGAATAAACCAGGGCATATGGAGACTCATTATACAATAGTTATGTTACGAAGCTTTGAAACTGCAACCACATAAATTATAACAACCTGTACTCAAATGTACTGCACTAACTTAATTACTAAAATTATTATGTATGGTGCAAAATAATGGATGTATATACAGTGATCCCTCGGTTAACGAATGCCTCGGTTAACGAAATTTCGGTTAACGAATTACCTTTCATAAGATTCTTCACTTCGGTTAACGAAAAAATTTCGGTTAACAAATTCCTTACGAATTTTTCCCAACATGTTTTCACCTGCTTTTGCCTGCTCACCAGCTGTAGTATTTGTCCGCCAATACAGTAATCGGTTTTAGGGCTTAAATTCGTTACCATTAGAGTAAATATCAAGAAGGTTGTACTATTCAATAATTTTCCAAGTCTTATATTAAAGTTTTTAGTCATTTTAACAATTATTTAACATAATTGAAGTTCAGGGAACTAGTTTTTAGCGTGCCAAACAGCCACTTGACTCACCCAAAATGGCGTCAGTGTGTGTCTCTGCTCAGTGGAGGAAGCTTCTTGCTTGGGACTCTCTTGAGCATAAACTATTTTTACGTTTTTACCGTGCAATTATTGGTGATTCTGAACTTTATTTCACATATTGACAATATATAATGCAGAGCAGTGTTGATTTAAAGAAAATACTCTTGAATTATACCAAGTGAACTAAAATTTTATGGGTGAAATGGCGGCATGGGGTGACTTCTCTTCCACTCCAATGCCTTCTCTTCTCCCTTCTCCAACCCCATTCTAATTCCCATCATCATCATCATCATCATCAACCAGGAGTCTTCTACATGCACACCTCAAAGTAAGTGTACTTTACTGCATTCATTTTTTTAGTTTGTATGTAATTTTCGGTGAGCTGGAACCAATTACCCAAAATCCCATTGAAACAATGGTTTCGGTTAACGAAATTTTTGGTTAATGAACGACCTTCTGGAACGAATTGTGTTCGTTTACCGAGGGACCACTATACTCAAATTAGTCACTATCTTACAAGAATTCCAGCAATGCAAGTTATATTCTCCTAAGTCAAGTCAGTTACATTTTACAAGCAAAACAATAAAACCCCTCTGCCTTTATCCTTAAACCTTAGGCCCTGGGTGACGTTCCAGAATGTCTGACTAGCGCGCCCCGGGTGACGTTCCAGAACGTCCACCTATTTACTTGATGGTCTGTCTGTCTGTATTTCCGTTTTCTCTATCTTTCTATCTCTCTCATCCGCGTTCTCCTCCCACACTCTGCCATACCTGTAAACACCTGTACTCGTATAATCAACAGTGGTGGTGACAGTACATAAACCTGAAGAACTCCCACTTTTAACACACACACTACTGCCCGAGCGACGGTGTCGTGTACTGAACGACCCTTTACTACTGAAAACTATCTTTACTACATACTTAAAATTATCCTCAGTACATACTTAAATCTATCCTCACTACATACTTAAAACTATCCTCACTACACACTTAAAACTATCCTCACTACACACTTAAGACTATCTTCACTACATACTTAAAACTATTCTCAGTACATACTTAAAACTATCCTCACTACGTACTTAAAACTATCTTCACTACATATTTAAAACTATCCTCACTACACACTTAAAACTATCCTCACTACGTACTTAAAACTATCTTCACTACATATTTAAAACTAGCCTCATTACACACTTAAAACTATCCTCACTGCACACTTAAAACTGTCTTCACTACACACTTAAAACTATACTCACTACACACTTAAAACTGTCTTCACTACACACTTAAAACTATCCTTACTACACACTTTAAATGTCTTCACTATACACTTAAAACTATCCTTACTACACACTTTAAGCTGTCTTCACTATACGCGTACACTTAAAACTGCACATTTAAAACTATATTCACTACAGAGCGATGCTAATTATTCCAAGTTCTTTTTGAGTTTGGAAGCCATTTTTCAAATTGACCTCCTAGTCACAGTACTGTAACTTGAATTTTGTTACAAAATGACTTGTCATCGGCAAGTATTGGATGTTACCAGGGATGCTACCCTAATGGAGATCCGGCAGGCCTACCTTCGTCTGGCGCGACGATGCCATCCAGACAAGAACCCCGACGACCCTGAAGCCACCAAGATATTCCAAAGGATACAGGCTGTGTATGTCGCTCTGAATGAAGTTCAGTGTGGTCAAAATAGTTCTGAGAAGTGCGAGGAAAAGAACTCTCAGAAATGCGAGGAGAAGAACTCTCAGAAGTACTCTTAGAAGTACTCTTAGAAGTGCGAGGAGAAGAAATCCCAGAAGTGGGAGAAGAAGAGATCAAAACAAAAGCCCACTTCCCAATGCGAATCCCGGGGGACCGTGAACTTATGGGTTCACTTTTCAAGTAAGTCTTACTCCGGCCCCCCAGACTCCGACACCGGGTTTCATACAGTTTTCCGAAAACTTTTGCAAGAGATTTCATACTGGGAGATGAAAAGCAAAAAAAACACCGATAACCTGCCATCACCAAGCTTCGGAGGAAGCAACACCACATTAAAAAATGTCAATAAGTTTTATGAATATTGGACAAAATTCTCCACTAAAATGTATGTGGAGACAAATGACGACCAAGATTGGCTTCTCATCCCCGATAAAACTCCATCAAAACACCGCTTGAAATCTCTTCAACGAGATCGAAAAAAATTTAATATGGATATTCAATATTTAGTGAAGCTCGTTAAAAAGCAAGATCAACGCTTGGTATAAGAGTGAATACAATAGCCCAGAACTCACCCTACAAGAAAGGGACCACCCCTCGCCCCCCCCCCCCCCACAGTCTTATAACATCAACAACTTTCAGCGGGTCTTGTACAACTGTCAGGTTTCATTTTCATATATTTATAACAACATAACACAACATAACACACACTCATTTTATTTTATTAAGGATAATTTTCACCTAACGGTTATCGATACAGCACTTTATCCGTCACGAGGAACAGACAGTGGGGGTAGATAAAACACACACACATAAGAAGGCCTACTCACCTATACTGTTGTCTCGTTCAGTTCGTAAATATACCCAAAGATTTCTCGATTTGGCGAGGAAATTCTCTTCAGCCAACGAATTAAGAGACACAGGTACACACACAGATTATTCTCTCCCCTTCCTACTCCACATATCAAGAAGCGCTCAACACACTGACCCTCACGTCTCTCTCTGACCATCACCACGACCTCATCTGCAAATTTGGTGAGAAGCTTCTGCACTATCCTCGACACCAGCTCCTACTGCCACTTGAGATCCCTAGCCCGAGAATTGCTGTTCGACACCACAACCACATCCAGCCCATACAAGCACGAACTGATCGCTATAAGAACAGCCCAGTCCCAACCATTGTAAAAATTATCAATAACTTGTCTAATATACTATAGCGCTATCCAAATGTATATCTGTCTGTCTGTCAGTTTGTCTGTGCAGCCGAAACGGCACAATCGTTTTTCATCAAACTTGGTGGAAAAATCGCAAAAAATTCGTAGTGTGGAACAAACCTGGTCCCATGTCGATGGTTTCTTTAGGAAGCCATTAATAAACCATTTTATTTACGATGGAAAACGCACCCTAATTAACCATGCAAGTCTACAGACTTGCCGCACCCTTATTAGCTGTAAGCAGTCAGCCGGATACAATACAGTACAATACCATACAATACAATACACAACGAACTATAAATATTCGTAAGAATAAAACATAATTATATAGACATGTAAGACTCACAACCTGATAAGATATCAGTAAGACATTAGCTATTGGAAATGTGATTAAATGTTTTGTTATTAATCCAGTGTGAAATGTATCGGTATTGGTGGTATAATCCTAATGGTCTCTAATCCTGTTGATTAGGTGAGGTTAATCTGGGTTTATTGAGATTAAAGATAAGGTGTGGGGTTTATCCATCTGTGTTAGTCTCAGGTACGACCCTTATTGTAACAATCACGACCATGATTATAACGACCATGATTATAACGACCAAGATTATAACAACCACGACCATGATTATAACAACCACGACCATGAATATAACAACCACGACCATGATTATAACAACCACGACTATGATTATAACAACCACGACCAAGATTATAACAACCACGACCATGATTATAACAACCACGACCATGATTATAACAACCACGACCATGATTATAACAACCACGACCATATAAACCACGCCATGATTATAACAACCACGACCATGATTATAACAACCACGACCAGATTATAACAACCACGACCATGATTATAACAACCACGACCATGATTATAACAACCACGACCATGATTATAACAACCACGACCATGATTATAACAACCACGACCATGATTATAACAACCACGACCATGATTATAACAACCACGACCATGATTATAACAACCACGACCATGATTATAACAACCACGACCATGATTATAACAACCACGACCATGATTATAACAACCAGGACCATGATTATAACAACCAGGACCATAATTATAACAACCACGACCATGATTATAACAACCACGACCATGATTATAACAACCAGGACCATGATTATAACAACCACGACCATGATTATAACAACCACGACCATGATTATAACAACCAGGACCATGATTATAACAAGCACGACCATGATTATAACAACCAGGACCATGATTATAACAACCACGACCATGATTATAACAACCACGACCATGATTATAACAACCACGACCATGATTATAACAACCACGACCATGATTATAACAACCAGGACCATGATTATAACAACCACGACCATGATTATAACAACCACGACCATGATTATAACAACCAGGACCATGATTATAACAACCACGACTATGAATATAACAACCACGACCATGATTATCTAATCTCTAATATACTATAGGAAATTATTTGTATAAGACCAATACTATAGCTACAGAAAAAATAAAATATTTACATGTTGTTGTGTGTTCTTATTACTGTTTGACTGCTGTTCGCAGGAAACCGATTTATTAACAAGTGTTCATTGCAAGTGCACCGACGTTAAGTACTGGCGCGAGCGCACTTCTCCAAATATTCCCTCCATTACTGTTTTGTCGAACTATATAGCGAACTGGGCACGTAGGGCCCACGATCACTTATCTTTGTCTATATACAGTCACACCATAAAACTACCGTCACATCTCTGAACCGCCTCTGTTATCCACATGTCTATTCACATCTACAACACATCCACACAACTACATATCAGCCACACCTACCATCACAATACACCAACCGCATCCATTAACCACGCCCATCAACCACACACACACACCCACACCTACACACACCCACACACATATCCACCACACCCAGCAATCATCACAGTGAAAGTCCTCCCCAGGTGTTGTCAGGTAGACTCGGTGTTCACAACGAGGCGTCTTATTAAACCCACACATTTATAGGTTGGGGTATAGGTACACTTGGAAACCATATTCTCTAGCCCACTTGGGTCGGTGCTGGAGGTTAGTACAGTGTCCTTTCTGGACGGGGGCCCACTCTAACTATCACGAGGCAACACACGCACGAACACACACAGTCATAGTATGGCTGTATTGATGACATTATGTATAAATATTGTATACAGTGAACCCTCACTTTACGCGGTCAATTGAACCCATGGCGGCCCACGTAAAGTGAGAAACGCGTAAAGTGAACAACATTACATATGGGATTAATTGAAATAGAGACCGGGCCGACCCCCAAACTCCACTTTTTCAGACACAATACCTACGTTGTAGTAAAAATAACTTCTTAATTTTATGATGGTATGCACACACAATTAATAATTAAGAGAAATATCAATAATATTAGGTTTTTTAACACTTACATTAGTAGAAAAGATGGCTGGGCACACGGGGATGGGGGGTTGGTTCCGAGGCAGAGGGCAGATTATTGGCCCTCACCTGTATCACTTGTATCAATTGTATCACTATCCACCACAGAGGCTTGCAGGGCCTCTTTGTCAAACCCCTCAAAGTCCATATAAGTCCATATCCTCACTATCATTATCACTATCACTGACTTGGGCCGGCTGTGGTGGGTGGCAGGTGAAGAACTCGGTAATGTTTTGATGACTGGGCGACCTTGTGGGCGACCTTGTGCGCACCCTGCTCGCACCGCTCTCCACGTAAAAGGGTACACACACCGCGGAAAGTGAGCATTCCGGTTTCGGCAGGGTACTGCGTAAACGTGGAAACGCATAAAGTGGGACTGCGTAAAGCGAGGGTTGACTGTATGGCATTTCATACTATGCATTATCTTCATTATATATGAACACGAAGAAAAATTATCATAGGTTGTAGTTACGAAGTATGAATGGAAATAAACATTTCCAAACCACCCAGTGAGTCCACACAACGTTTACAGTGCTTGTGTCTGTGTGCCAGACCACGATGCTTCCACCAAACCCCATCATTCGCGTAACTATATGAAAAATCGTGCTTAATTTAACTACATATTTTAAAAACCTTAAATTACATGTGGATCAGTCACTCCTCATTTGACACACTTATAGTGTAATACTTTGACCATCCCACCTGGGCACATGGAGGCCCACGGTAACTCTCACGGGGCAACATACGCACGAACACACAAGTTATGATATGAACCCTTCCAGGCTTTTCTATCATTATCATGTTATGTTCATGGTGCTCTGTATCTTGGTAACTAGTCATAGCATCAATATATGACAGTGTTATTAGTATAGTATTATAACTTTTTACCTACAGTTATTGTTGTCAATCATGGACAGGAAGGATACATAAATTGTAATATCAAGTGTATGGTTCGCTCAAAGCCACCCCAAGTCAAACAACGCGTCACACAAAGTTGCACTGTGTGTGTGTGTGTGTTCTGTAACATTAAGCTTCATCTTTTGTAGGTAAGATGTTTCGTAGAGAGGTTTCTCCCATTCGTCATTGTGAGCATCGTCCCAGAGCACATTGCTTCCATCAAAACCATGGTTCATCCTTATTTCCCTTCTTCCATGTAACTATATCCATATGGCTAAGTGCTTGCTTTTCATTTCTTTATTTACCAAAATAATGTGGATCAGTTACTTGTTATTTAACACATACATGCACTTAGAGCATCAAGATTATTTTGTAGGCATGACTATTGGTTAATTGAAACCCCAAAAATGTGGTTTTACATCACTTCACATAAATATGCTTACAAAATCTATGCATTAATATGCATAACTCTTGGGAATCTGTCCAGACATTAAATATATGTTATATACTAAAATAATCACATAGATATGTTTACAATGTTTATGCATAATAAATGTGAAAAATATTTTTGGGGTTTCAATTAACCAATAGCCATTCCTACAAAACAATCTTGATGCCCTAAGTGCATGTATGTGTTAAATAAAAAAATGAAAAGCAAGCACTTAGCCATATGGATATAGTTACATGGAAGAAGGGAAATAAGGATGAACCATGGTTTTGATGGAAACAATGTGCTCTGGGACGATGATCACAATGACGAATGGGAGAAACCTCTCTATGAAACATCTTACCTACAAAAGATGAAGCTTAATGTTACAGAACACACACACACACACAGTGCAACTTTGTGTGATGCGTTGTTTGACTTGGGGTGGCTTTGAGCGAACCATACACTTGATATTACAATTTATGTATCCTTCCTGTCCATGATTTACAACAATAACTGTAGGTAAAAAGTTACAATATTATACTAATAACACTGTCATGTATTGATACTATGACTAGTTACCAAGATACAGAGCACCATGAACATAACATGATAATGATAGAAAAGCCTGGAAGGGTTCATATCATAACTTGTGTGTTCGTGCGTATGTTGCCCCGTGAGAGTTACCGTGGGCCTCCATGTGCCCAGGTGGGATGGTCAAAGTATTACACTATAAGTGTGTCAAATGAGGAGTGACTGATCCACATGTAATTTAAGGTTTTGAAATATGTAGTTAAATTAAACACGATTTTTCATATAGTTACGCGAATGATGGGGTTTGGTGGAAGCATTGTGGTCTGGCACACAGACACAAGCGCTGTAAACGTTGTGTGGACTCACTGGGTGGCTTGGAAGTGTTTATTTCCATTTATACTTTCGTAACTACAACCTATGATAATATTTCTTCGAGTTCATATATAATGAAGATAATGCAGAGTATAAAATGCCATATACAATATTTATACGTAATGTCATCTATACAGCCATACTATGACTGTGTGTGTTCGTGCGTGTGTTGCCTTGTGATAGTTAGAGTGGGCCCCCCCCCCGTCCAGAAAGGACACTGTACTAACCTCCAGCACCGACCCAGGTGGGCTATAGATTATGGTTTCCGAGTGTACATTACATAACATTAATTAAAAGATACATACAGTATTTGTTACATTAATTTTACTCCTGTACATCTACAACCAATGTTAGTCAAGACTTTAATGTACACAAATCAATACAATCAGCTCTAATACCCACTCATTTCATCCCAAATACTATTGGATAATTGCTTTGGAAAAATCCCGAAATGGCAACTGTAAGCTGAGAGGAATCAGTCCTGTCCATATGGTAGGAGATGCCTACTGGACTGGACTGGACTGGACTGGACTGGACTGCACCCCCCCCCCCCCCCCACCAAGAGATCACTACATATATGAGTATAGTTCATTAAACACAAGTCAACTTGTGGCATGATGGATGACTCCTTAATGAGTAATACGGTATAAAATCATGAGATTTTCAGGGAATTTTTTTTTAATATACATACGTATACAGTATTTATCAAAAGAATATAAATAAAAATAATGATGGACCATCCAACTTTAGGCAATTTATAAATCTATTACTTCTAATTTCCATGAATGTATTTTATAAATTTTGAGAAAAGGGCCCAAGTTATTAATACTGATACAGTGATACACACACCTCCAACATTTATTATTACAGTATACAGTATATTCCTGTATGATCAGCCACTTATGGTGTATGTTTTATCATTGATAATATAAAATATTATATACTGTGCATACTATAACATGTATAGAAAAATGACGAAGTATTGCGTCATGCTCCAGAGTCCCGGGTCCTCTGTGCATGGGTGGCAAGAAGACGCTCGAGGTAACTTAGGTCGTAGGCTCGCATGCAATGATTGGCTAATGCTGTCATGTGACCTCATGGGACATCTGTAATTGGCTGATGCAGCTTGTAGATGACCCTCCCCCCCCCTCACTCCAGGCTAGCCTCAGGGCAAGCTTAGTGCATAATTCTTTGTCACCAGCCCCCCTACAAGGTTCATCTGTTGCCCGCTCCTGTTTTTTGTACAGTTTGTTGTGCAGTACTGTACAATTGCTGTACATCGGACACAATCAACCTACAACACAGCTTTTAAGCTTGGTTAAGACATCAACAGAACCAAAATGAACCTTAATACAGTACAGCACTGGAATTTTGGTGACAGCACGGGCCAGGAGGTAAGTTGTCCACTTGTCCTCCCTCTACCACCCATCACCTCCCCCAGTCTACTCACCCAAATCTACTTTTGTACAATATTTTAATACAGTGGTCCCTCGGTTAACGAACACAATTCGTTCTAGAGGGTTGTTCGTTAACCAAAAATTTTGCCAACCGAATCCATTGTTCTATGGGATATTTGGTAATTGGTTCCAGCTCACCAAAAATTACATAAAAAGTAAAAAAAAAAATGCATTAAAGTACACTTACTTTGAGGTGTGTATGTAGAAGGCTCCTCTTTGATGATGCGGTTGGGAATTTGAAGTGGGGGGTGGAGGAGGAGAACGGAGAAGAGAAGGAAGTGGGGGTGGAGAAGAAGCATTTTACTGCTTCTTGGAAGGCGAGTCACCTTCCATAATAATGTCAGGAACCTCTGGACTGACAGATTCCCCAACAGGAAAATCCTCTCTCCTTTTTGAAGTGGAAGGCTGAGAAGTAGCATCTTTATCCTGCTGCCTTTTAAAGAAGAAACTGCCAATTTTTGGTTGTGGGTCATTTCTCCTCCTGATCATTAGCTGGTTCTTGAAGAAGGAGACCACTTTGTCCTCAACAGTACACAAAATAGGTTCTGTTGTTTCCACATCAGGGTGCCTTGAATCCAGTTTCCTACATCTTCCAGTGGTGAACAATATCTTTTAATTCTGAAGAAGACATATGGTCATCACTTTCCCTTTCCTCCTCACCACTCAGTTTCTAACATCTCATCCAGTTGCTTCAAGTCTTCAGGAGTAAGTTCCTGCTCAAGAGACATCACAAGCTCTTCAACATTCTCTTCCTCCACTTTGAGTCCCATTGACTGACCAATGGACTGCTGTTGGCCACAGTGCTTTCCATGCAGAATTGAGGGATCGAATGGAGACTTCTTGCCATGATGACATTATCAATTTTACAGCATCCAGGATGTTGTACTGTGTCTTCCAGAACTGTGACGGTGTTAGATCAGGATCAGTAGAAGTCGCCTGATGACACCTTCTGAACATTTTCTTCGTGTACAGCTTCTTAAAGTTGTTGATTACATTCTGGTCCATTGGCTGTATGATTGATGTTGTGTTGGGAGGCAAAAACAACACTTTGACAAAGTCAAATCGAGCCTCCAAAGTGCTGGCAAGTTCAGGGTCATGACCAGGGCCATTATCCAGAAGGAGAAGAGCCTTTAAAGGAAGTTTATTGGTGGTTAGGTAACTCTTCACAGTAGGGCAAAACACCTCAACAGCCCATTCATGAAAGAGCTGTCTCGTTACCCATGCCTTATGGTTGGACTTCCAATAAAGTTCAAGTTGTCCTCTTACCACCCTTTGTTGCTTGAACACCCTGGGGATCTCAGAGTGGTAGACAAGCATAGGCTTCAGCAGAAAATCCCCTGAAACATTGGCACCAAGCAATAGAGTGAGACGGTCCTTCATTGGTTAAACACTTGCTGTGGAAGATAATTCTCTTCATCCATCACTTCCTTGAACTCCACCACAAGTTTTGCTGCTCCTTCTTTATCTGCACTGGCAGCTTCACCATGCCTAACAACACTAAAAATGTCACTTCTTTTCTTAAATTTCTCAAACCAGCCCTTGCTGGCCCTAAACTCTTCAAACTCAGTTTCAGAAGAACTAGGTTGATCTTCCTTCAAATGTTCGTATATTTCCCTGGCTCTTTCACAAATAAATTCAGTAGAAATTGAATCTCCTTTCATTTGTTTTTCTTTAATCCAAATAAGAAGTAACCATTCCATTTCTGCAATTAATGATCTACCTTTAAACACTCTGGTTGATTTATCTTTCACTTTCACCTCTTTAAATTTTTCTTTCTGCGCAATAATTGTAAACGCAGTTGATGTCAACATGCCATATTCTTTACTTAGTACATTTGTTCTAATGCCTTCTTCATGTTTCTTAATACTGTACATTTGAGTCTGCATTTACGCGGCCAATTGAACCCGTGGAGGCCAGCGCAAAACGAGAAAAGCGTAAATGAAATAACAGAACATATGGGATTAATTGAAACAGAGACTAGGCCGACCCCCAAACTCTACTTTTTCCGACACAATACCTCACCAGACTGGTGCCTGCACTTCGGCACCTCAGCTACCCTGAGAGATTGGAGCGCCTGAACTTGCCTAGCTTATACTACAGACGGGCAAAGGGGGACCTAGTTGAGGTGTATAAGCATCTCAGGGGGCACTACTCATTTGAGTGTCCTTACTTGGAGCTGGCGGACGCTCGCCCCAGAAAGGGTCACAGCTCAAGATTGAAGAAGCCGCAAGCCAGAAAACGTGAGGGTAAACTTTTTCGGAATGAGGGTTGTAAACTCTTGGAACAATCTACCAGAGAGTGTTGTGACAGCACCGAGTGTAAGCTCTTTCAAGACAAGACTTGACCAACACTGGAGCGGGTTCAGGTACATTCAGGAGCCGGTGCATGCCCAGTATTTGCCAACAGTGCGTGACAGAGACGTGACCAATCGCCCAGGCGGCTAGCAAGTCGATCTTTTGGTGAAGAAGATAAATGAAAAAGAAAAGTAATCAGAGACGTGATCGATCGCCCAAGCGGCTGACAAGGCGATCAGTGGCGAAGAGGATAAAAGTAAAAGTAAGTTGTAGTAAAAAAACATCTTAATTTTATGATGGTACGCACACACAATTAATATTTAAGAGAAATACAGTCGCCAGGTTAATGTCCATTCAAATAATGGACTAAACTCCCACCACCCCTCTTCCCACGCTCGGTGGCTCCTCCCTCTCTGAGAAATGTTTGGCTGAAAACACTAGATTTTAAGGCATAGTAATAAATAACACCTCAGACTAAAGTTAGGATAACATAATTGACATTGCTGGATTCCTTGCAGGACAGGGAATATTTTGAATGTAAACGTCATATAATTTGCACAAAAGATAAAATTTTTGCTAATTTTCATCTGAAATTACATCTAAAATTTGTATGTCTTATGCAAATTTTGAGATGTTTATATTTAAAATGGTCACCATCTTGTAAGAATTCCAGCAATGTAAATTATATTCTGGCTGGGTAATTTGTATGAATTTTATGAACTAAAAACAAATTTCTTCAGTAAATAAACAGATTATACAGGTTGTACCTCTCTAGTCCGGCATTCTGTGGTCCGGAAACTCCCGTGGTCCAGAACGACTTTAGTTTGTCCAATAGGTAGATAGGCAGCTTTTTTTTTCTTTTTTTTTTTTTTTTTTACTTATCTGAATTATTATTATTATTACAGGAGTATTAAATTTTTGCCCCTCAGCCCCAATGTGGATCAGTGACCTATGCCCGGGTGGGCTAATCCCCTTGAAAAAAAAAAAAAAGCCGCGGGAAATTAAGGTTTGTTTACATCCGGCTGCTCTCTCTCTCTCTCTGCTTGTCTATACAGAGTACAACATTTAACCCTTCAATATATATGAGCAGTAAATAAGTGTTGCTTTCATATTCTTATGTAGAGTAATGACGATATGTTTTCACATGTGGGCACTTACATACGCGCAGTCTCACTTTTTTTTTACCATTAATGGTTAGCTACTTATATTGTTCCATTTATTAACATTAAATAACATTACAGGTACTTCAAACAACCATATTAATTTTTTTTACATTAATTTTACTACAGCTACAATCAGGGTCTTATTTTCTTCAGTTTTATATGTAGAACCAATCAGTCACTGGTTTTGTAAGCTTTAACATAAACAATGCCGGCAGCCGTCTCATCTCCTCTAATATTCCACATACAGTCGGCCCTTAACATACGCGGGTTTAGCATACACAGATTTGCAAATACGCGGATTGCCCCGCCGGAGGAATATTCTGTACATTGAAGTAATTGAAGTACATTCAAATCGCGCTCCATTCAACCCGCGTGCGGCACCTCACACAGGACACCGCCCGCTCCCGCAACCTCACACACACACACGCATAGCTCTCCCTCACTCAGTCAATCTCGCTGTAACCATGCTTGTGTTGACATCAGCATTGTAGATGCAAAAATATTACATTTCTGTGAATGTATTATATCAAGCACAGTATGAATAGAATATCACGAGTATAACAGTATTTTAAGCAAAAACTATTATAAAAATGAGTACCATCTCTTGAACATCGGAAGGTTAGGTAAAGTCTTTTGTTTTCGTCATGTATTTTATCCTATTTTACATTGAAATACATCACGCTTCAGCAAAACTACTATTTATTTCTGAGAATATATTCATTTGGGCGCAGTTTACATAAAATATACAAGTGATGTAACATTTTTTTAACTGAAAATGATTCGAAAAACACGTACCCTCTAGCCCTGTTCAAGGAGAAGACTGGGAGGAGCTGTTTGGTGTTGAAGACGATGACAAGGAAAATGATTTTGATGGATTTTAATGAAAATATTCAGAAATATGGTATCGTAGTATTTATTCAAGTGAATTAGGATAGAATATTATTGTAATACAACAGTAGTGACGATGTGGAGGAGGCGGAGGGATAGAGCGGGGAGGAGGTGAATGGCGGGAGCAAGGGCGAGTGGAGATGCCAGCCAGTACATTACGGGTGTATTAATTGTTTTTATAGCTATTTTTGCATTTTAATATTAAATACTGTACATTACGTTTCAACAAAACTACCATTTATTTCTGAGAACATGGAAATGTAATATTTTTGCTGAAATGATGTACATACTACAGCGAAAAGTGGGATAAAATTGTGACAAAAGCAATGACTTTCTCTTTCTTTTGTTCAAAAGATGTTACCGTAATCACTTTTCGAATGGTTTTCAGTTGTGGGATTATAAGGCTAATGATAGGATAGAATATTATTGTAATACAGTACGAGTACAACAGTTTTTTAACTGAAAACCATTCGAAAAGCGATTACGGTAAAATCTTTTGAACAACGAAAGAAAGCGAAAGTCATTGTTTTCGTCATAATTTTATCCCACTTTCCACTGTAATATGTACGTCATTCCAGCAAAAATATTACATTTCCATATTTATTTCCGAGAATATATTCATTCAGTCACAGTTAAGGTAAAATATACTTGTGATGTAATATTTTAATGAAAATACGGTATCGTAGTTTTCTTTTGTTTCAAATTTAATTAACAAAGATTGATGTTTCAAATGTAATGAACAAAAATGTATGTACAATATCTATAAATACACTTTAATAAATGAATACTTTATGTTTTACATCGTCCTGTGCATACCATACCATGCATTTGGCTACTTTCGGCTTGCTATGATGACGCAAGAAATCTGCCCTGGCAACTGTACTGACACTCACAGCTGGTGGTGCGTTGGTGCGTCGTTTCCATTGTTTACTGGTAGTTACTGGTAAATATTTTTCAACCTAACGAAACTATTACCCGTTTAGAGGTCGACCCCCAATTTTGTGCCAAATAATTTGGTCTTAAAAACTCGAACTACACAGAGGTATATATGGTAAATAAGGACATGGGGGGCCAGGGTTTTTTTTAGGGGGGGCAGAAAAGTACACTGATTTTTAACATTCACGGGCATCTCTGTTACCTAACCCCCGCGTATGTTAAGGGCCAACTATATTATTAATAAATTGTATTGTTAATTTTGCACACACAAACATTAATTCAATAAAAACAAATTCAGAAACAATAATTAAAATATATATGAACAGTAAATAAGTTAAGATAAAATTTTTACTACAACATAGTTATGTGTCGTCAAAAAGTGGAGTATAGGGGTCGGGCCAGTTTCTATTGGAATTAATCCCATATGTTCTGTTGTTCACTTAGCGCGGTTTTCACTTAACACGGTACCCTGTGGGTTTTATTAGACCACGTTAAGCGGGGTACTACTGTATTTACATTTTTAGTAATAAATAATACCTCAGATTAAAGTTAGGTTAATATAATTGACATTGCTGGATTCCTTGCAGGACAGGGAATATTTTGAATGTAAATGTCATATATTTTGCACAAAAGATAAAATTTTGGCTAATTTTCATCATCTCCTTAAATTGCATCAAAAATATTTATGTCTAATGCAAATTTTAAGATGTTTATATTTAAAATGATCACCATCTTGTAAGGATTCCAGCAATGTAAATTATATATTTTATGAGCTAAAAACATATATATCTTCAGTAAATAAACAAATTATACTTCACCCGCGTAAATGATGAAATTTACCGCGTAATTAAAACATTTCATTCTGGCAAGGTGCCGCGTAAATGACCAAACGCGTAAATAAAAACCGCGTAAATCCAGACTCAACTGTAATTTCCTGTTTCACTTGAATTGAAATCGACTTTCTAGATTTCTTTGGACCCATGCTGGACTCATTACAGTAATTTCACCACTAAAATTTTAAGTTCACTAGCTGTAATTAAAGATTATTTTATTTAAATCAACACTGCACTATATATTATCAATATGTTAAAAAAATTTCAGAATGACCAATAATTGTAATGTAAAAACGCAAAAATACTGTGTTCAAGAGACCCACAATCAAGATGTTTCCTCCACTGTACAGAGAGTTAAACAGACGCTTTGGTGGGTGAGTGAAATAGCTGATGGGCACACCACAAACTAGTTCCCTGTACTGCATATAACATTAAATATGTTAAATAAATGTTAAAATGACTAATAATTTTAATATAAAACTGGTAAAAATATAAAAGTGCACGACCTTCTTGATATTTACTCCAATGGAAACGATTGTAAGCCTAGAACCAATTACAGTAAGTCCCCAAGTTACGTACATAATGGGGACCAAAAGGTTGTACTTAACTCGAAATGTACATAACTCGAAAATCCCCCAACCCTATAATGTTATCTGGTGGTAATTAATACAACTTATCAAATGCAGCTTATTTTGCACCTTGAATCGGTTAAACCACCCATGGCTAGCATTGAATGTCACAGTATCATCAGGGTGATCTTTCTTTAGGTCGTTGAAAAGACTTAGGGCTTTCTCCTGAATCATACTGAGACACAGAGGCTTACGTTTTTGTGTGCAGTCCTCGATCCACATCGCAAGATATTTTTCCATTTCTTCCAGAACCTTCCCTCTTCTTTTAGTTATAATCGTAGATTGCATTGGCACTGCAGATTTCACATGTTCCTTGATCTTTTCTTTGCCCTTATCAATTGTATTAACAGTTGACCGTCTCAGGTTAAATTTGCGGGCAACATTGGTCAACTTTTCACCACTTTCAAGCAGTTTTATTATGTCCATTTTTACCTCTAGTGAGATTGCTTGACGTTTCGTAGCACTCCCACTGGCTTCACCACTCTTACGCTTTACACCAGTCATTGCACACAGAGTAAAGTGTACAAAATAGGGCAGAAATTCACAGGAGAAGTACTGTATGCACAATGACCACACTTGTTGTTTTGGTGCGTCTAGCGTGTCGTCTGCATGGTCAGTGATAGTGGCGGCGCGGTGCGGCTGGCTCGCCCGCCAAATTTAAAAATTGCTCGCCCTTTTAAGACAATATTTTTGCAATTAAAGACTTCAGAAACGATGTACGTATCGGCCGTTTGTACGTAATTCGGGGACGAACTGTACTGTATTGGCGGACTAGCCTTATCAGCTGATGTGCAAGCCAAAACATGTTGTCGTAAGGATTTCGTTTATCGAATTTTTGTTCATTAACTGAATTGAAGATTCTTATGGAAGGTAATTCGTTAACCAAAATATTGTCAACAGAACCGTTCGTTAACTGAGGGACCACTGTACTGTACAGTATAATTCATATTATATTCCTATAATTCATGAGTAAGTAATTTATGAGGATGTTCATTATACAAATTATATAATGTTTTTCATTTAAAATTCAGTAAGGAGTAAGGAGGTGAGGAGATATGAGGAGGGAGGGAGGGAGGGAGGGAGGGAAAGAGGGGTGAAACTGACCGCACACACCCCCAAAAAGGTTACTTGTCTCCCCATGACTGCCATTACCATTGTAAAAAAATTTATTTTGTTTTTTACTTACTAATAGAGATATGTTTACTGTAATAATCTGTGCTTATTAATACCTGTACCCTTCATATGTAATATAGTACAATACTTTTTATAATGTATCAGTACAGTGATCCCTCGGTTAACGAGCACCGCGGTTAACGAAATTTCGGTTAACGAATTACAGGTTGTACCTCTCTAGTCCGGCATTCTGTGGTCCGGAGACTCCCATGGTCCGGAACGATTTTAGTTTGTCCAATAGGTAGATAGGCAACTTTTTTCTTTTTTTTTTTTACTTATCTGAATTAATATTATTATTACAGGAGTATTAAATTTTTGCCCCTCAGGCCCCAATGTGGGTCAGTGACCTATGCCCGGGTGGGCTAATCCCCGTAAAAAAAAGCAACAACAAAGCCGCGGGCAATTAAGGTTTGTTTACATCCGGCAGTTCGGCTGCTCTCTCTCTCTCTCTCTGCTTGTCTATACAGAGTACAACATTTAACCCTTCAATATATATGAGCAGTAAATAAGTGTTGCTTTCATATTCTTATGTAGAGTAATGACTATAAGTTTTCACATGTGCGCACTTACATACGCGCAGTCTCACTTTTTTTTTTACCATTAATGGTTAGCTACTTATATTGTTCCATTTATTCACATTAAATAACATTACAGGTACTTCAAACAACCATATTATTTTTTTGCATTAATTTTACTACAGCTACAATCAGGGTCTTATTTTCTTCAGTTTTATATGTAGAACCAATCAATCACTGGTTTTGTAAGCTTTAACATAAACAATGCCGGCAGCAGTCTCGTCTTCTCATGTGTTTTAATATTCCACGTATTATTAATAAATTGTATTGTTAATTTTGCACACACAAACATTAATTCAATAAAAACAAATCAAAAACATTAATTGAAATAAATATGAACAGTAAATTAGTGTTGCTTTCATATTCTTATGGTAAGTAATGACGATATGTTTTCACGTGTGCGCACTTACATACACGATCTCTCTTTTTTCTTTACCATTATCGTTAGGTACTTCTATTGTTCCACTTATTAACATTAAATAACTTTACTTAAAACAACCATATTAATTTTACTACAGCTACAGCCAAGGTCTTATTTTCTTCAGTTATATATGTAGAACCAGTCAGTCACTGGTTTTGTAATCAACGAAAACAATGCTGTGTCATTTCCTCGTGTGTTTTAATATTCTACGTATTATTAATTAATTGTATTGCTCATTTTGCACACATAAACATTAATTCAATATAAAAGACATTCAGTAATAAACAATAACGAATTTTTTGTACATAAGAGAAATGACGCTGTTTACACAATTATACACGTCGTCTCCACGTTGGCGGGCTCTTCAAACCCGTCGAAATTCAAGTTTCCGCCGTCAAAATTTTTATTTATTTTTTTTTTTGTGTTCCAATAAAATACGATGAATTAAAAACTCGCGAAATTTGAGAAGCTACTATACGACATTTAACCCTTCAATATGTCTTAAAAGAGACCATGATGCAGAGAAAGTGGTGCTAGTGCTTCCAAGCATAAGCACAAGTCACTATCTATCCAGGAAAAGGGTGAATTTCCATGGTCCGGCACCGGTCAGGTCCCGAGGTTGCCGGACTAGAGAGGTACAACCTGTACCTTCCATAAGATTCTTCACTTCGGTTAATGAAAAAATTTCGGTTAACAAATTCCTTACAAATTTTTCCCAACATGTTTTCGCCTGC
Source organism: Homarus gammarus (assembly GCA_958450375.1). Classification (NCBI taxonomy): domain Eukaryota; kingdom Metazoa; phylum Arthropoda; class Malacostraca; order Decapoda; family Nephropidae; genus Homarus; species Homarus gammarus. The sequence continues at coordinate 463,362 of CAUDMG010003755.1, forward strand.
ATTTGGCTGCTCACCCACTGTAGTATTAGTCCGCCAATACAGTAATCGGTTTTAGGGCTGAAAATCCTTACCATTTTAGTAAATATCAAGAAGGTTATACTAATCAATAATTTTAAAAGCTTTATACTAAATATTTTAGTCATTTTAACAATTATTGAACATAATTGAAGTAAAGGAGACTAGTTTTTTGCACGCCAAACAGCCATTCAACACGCCAAGCTTGGTGTCAGTTTGTTTACTGGTTCAGAGGAAGGAACATCTTGTTTGAGACTCAACATAAACTCTTTTTTTCTGTGTTTCCAGTCAAATTATTGGTCATTTTGAAACATATTTTACATATTGGTAATATATAACACAGTGCAGTGTTGATTTAAAGAAAATAATCTTGAATTACACCAAGTGAACTCAAATTTTATGGGTGAAATGGCAGCATGGGGTGACTTCTCATCCACCCCCATTCTAATTCCCATCATCATCAACCAGGAGCCTTCTACATGCACACCTCAAAGTAAGTGTACTTTACTGCATTTATTTTTAGTTTGTATGATTTCGGTTAAAAAATTTTTCTGTTAACGAGCAACCTTCTGGAACAAATTGTGCTCGTTAACCGAGGGACCACTGTACAGTCAACCCTCACTTTACGCGGTCCCACATTCCACGTTTACACGTTTACACGGTGCCCTGCCAGAACCCAGGATGCTCACATTCCGCGGTGGGTGTACCCCTTTACACGGGTGAAGTATAATTTTTTTTATTTAGCTCATAAAATTCATACAAATTATCCGGCCAGAATATAATTTACATTGCTGGAATTCTTACAATTTGATGATCATTTTGAATATAAACATCATAGATTTTGCATTAGACATACAAATTTTAGATATAATGTTTACTCTGAGTAAATATGTTATCTTTCAAGCAAAATATATGACATTTATATTCAAAATATTCCTGGTTTTACAAGGAACCCAGCAATGTCAATTATATTATCCTAACTTTAATCTGAGGTATTATTTAATACTAAATGTTAAAATCTAGTTATTTCACCCAACCTTTCTCTTGAAGGGAGGATTGGTGGGGGGTGGGGGGGAGGGTTGGGGCGAACCGACCATCTGGCCCGGTTGGAAGAGGGGGGGAGGCAAGGTGGGGTACTTTGACTGACAGTGTCGTGAAGAATATTCTTTTTTTGATTAATTGAAGATATTTGTTTTAGCTCATAAAATTCATACAAATTACCCAGTCAGAATATAATTTCCATTGCTGGAATTCTTACAATTTGATGATCATTTTGAATATAAACATCATAGATTTTGCATTAGACATACAAATTTTAGATATAATGTTTACTCTGAGTACATATGTTATCTTTTGTGCAAAATATATGACATTTGTATTCAAAATATTCCTGGTCTTACAAGGAATCCAGCAATGTCAATTATATTATCCTAACTTTAGTTTGAGGTATTATTTATTACTATACCTGGTTTTCCCCCCAAAATTTCTCAGAGAGGGAAGAGCCAGCGAGTGTAGTGTGAGAAGAGGGGGCGGGAGTTGAGTCCATTATTTGAATGGACATTAACTTGGCGACTGTATTTCTCTATTTCTCTTAAGTATTAATTGTGTGCATGTACCATCATAATATTAAGATGTTATTTTTACTAGAACATAGGTATTGTGTTGGAAAAAGTGGAGTTTGGGGGTCAGCTGGTCTCTATTTCATTTAATCCCATATGTTATGTTATTCACTTTACGCGTTTCTCACTTTCCGCGGTACCCTGTGGGTTACATTAACCGTGTAAAGTGAGGGTTGACTGTACTGTAATTTTAACCGCCCGATGAGCAACTGTGGGATAATGAGACCCTTGCACATAGGACTCGATTGTGCTTTATTCGGTCAAAACCTGCAGAGTACAAATTACAAAGGCTACATAAGAGATAATTAATTCACTTGTACATTCCTTCACTATTAGTAACTACATATGATATATTTGAGTAGAGTGGGGTGTTAAATGAAATAAAAACTGTGTTTTGGGTCTAATGTAGGACTTATTAGCTCCCTGACTTGTTAGCTCACTGGACGGCTAGAGGCTATCTTCTGAACCCCACAGGGAGCGAGTTAGTCAGCCCCGGGGTGAGGGCCATCTGTTTAACATTTAACACTTCAGCAAAGTTTGTTGTAAACACCCCCTCTGACTCTCTCCTGTCTCCCTTTCTCTTCCCCTCTCTCTCTCTCTAATTTATCCAACTGTGGCGGTAACACTCCCCCTGTTGAGCTTGCTAGAAACCCATTGTCTGCCGGGGGTCTCACTCTCCGACTCCCTCCAATAGGCAGAGCTTTGTCACTGGACGTATTAACACCAAGTCCTTCGTCTTCACTTTGGTACACCACACCAGGCCGTCATCACCCTGTACCGCCTCCAATACCCTTCCTAGCATCCATTTGCTCCTTGGGAGAGGATGTACAGATATGATGACCATGCCCCCAGTGCGGAAGGTGCGGTGCGCCCGGAAGTACTTCTGTCGCCACCGGAGTGTCGGAAAATATTCCTTCACCCATCTCTTCCAGAATTGGTCTGCAATGATTTGAGCATAATTCCATTTTCGTCGGTACGCTTCTGCTATGGACTGATCACCTCCAGTGGGCAGGGTTCCAGCGTGCATTCACGTGAGTGCTTCTAGGTCTCTCGGGTCGTCGGATTCTGGGGTGGTGGGCCTCCCATTGACAATCTCTTCCATGGCAGTGAACAGGGTGTTGAGTCGCTCATCCTCTAGTACTTGTGTGCCCATCACCCCCTGGAGAACCTTCTTCACAGTGCGGATCTGACGCTCCCATACTCCACCCATGTGAGAGGCAGTCGGAGGATTGAACTCCCATTCTATTTGTCTCTGCAAGAATGTGTTCCTAACATTGTCACTGCTGTTCCACTTACTCACCGCCTCCTGAAGTTCTCTGTTCGCTCCAATCATGTTGGTTCTATTGTCAGATCTGATGCGCTTGGGAGGTCCTCTGCGAGATGTTTACCGCGTCATGGCGTTGATGAATGAGTCTGTGTCCAGTAAGATAAGGACTTCCAGGTGTATAGCTCGGGTGGCCAGACATGTAAACAAGCATCCCCATCTTTTCGCCCGGGCCCGGCCTTGCTTAGCCATGAAGGGACCAAAACAGTCAACTCCGGTGCAGGTGAATGGCCGATCTTCTGGATGTACCCGGTCCTCTGGCAGGTCAGCCTGGCGTTGGTGGGTAGGCTTCCAATTGCTTCTTCAACAAATTACACACGTACGTAGTACTCGGTCGATCAATTTACGGCACTTGGGTATCCAATATGTCTCGTGTAGAGCGGCTAGTGTGTGCTCGCGTCCTGAGTGGCCAGCCCTGGTCGATTGTACCTCTTGTACGATAAGTTCTGCGGGGTTCTTTTGTCCCTGGGTAACAGTATGGGGTTCTTTTGGTCTGGATAGAGAGCAGCACGCTTCAGTCGGCCACCTACTCTGATCAGGCCGTTTGCACCCAGTTAAGGTTCCAGTCTGCTTACGTCACCAGTCCTGACAAAGTGTCCTCATTCCAGCACGTCCATCTCGTGGGGAAAACCTTCCCTTTGTATCAGTTGCAAAACAGCTAATCTTGCCTCATACAACTCGCTGATCTTCAGTCGGTCTTCTTGGTGACGTTTTTCCTTTGGATCGCCGAAGCGCCACTGTATAAACCTCTCAAGCCATGCCACGCCTTTCAGTAACTGATGCCATGAGGAGTACCATTGCCCATAGCCCTTTTAGGGTACTCTCCCTCTGGTCAGTGCCCGTTGCCAGTACTGTTGCATCTCCTTTTACCTCCGGGTCTCCATCTGCAAGGTCAGGAATCGCCTTTGGGTTCTTTGACCAAGTGTTTTCTCCCAACAGGAAAAAAGGGAGTCCCTGAATCCATCTGCGGTCCTTGTTCAATTCTACCCCATGCAGTCCACGGCTGGCATCATCAGCTGGGTTTTGGTGGGAACTCACGTGTCGTCATTGTTCTGCGTCGGAATTCTCTGTGGGGTTCAGAAGATAGTCTCTAGCCATCCAGTGAGCTAACAAGTCAGGGAGCTAATAAGTCCTACATTAGACCTGAAACACAGAAGTTTTTGTATGATTTAACAACCCACTTTACTCAAATATATCATATGTATGGAAGCGCCGTTCAGTGTTTCATATGTACTGTAGTGAAGGGTGACCATGCTGTCTGTCCAGAACACTGATCTGTCGAACTGCAACTCTAGTTCTTCTCTCAGTTGTTTGTCTGCGTTGGCTGCCAACACTGCCGCACATAGCTCGAGCCGAGGTATGGTTAGCTGTTTCAGAGGAGCTAGCTTGGCTCTGCTACACACAAAGGAGGTAGAATGGGCTCCATCTCCACTTGTGATCCTAAGCTAAGATACAGCCCCGTATGCTTGCTGGGAGGTGTTGCAGAAGTGGTGCAGTTGTACCGTAGTTATTGGATTTGCACATTCAGGGTGGTAACATCGAGGGATGGGTACTTGAGACAAGTGGGTAAGCTCATTTAGCCACTGCCGCCAAACAGCTCTGTTGTGTTTGGTCATTTGCTCATCCCACCTGATGCCTCGCCTGCACTCGTCCTGGAATATGATTTTGGCTCGTATGGTGCTCGGAGAGATGATTACTAATGGGTCGTATATGGAACTGACCATACTCAGGAGACCTCGCTTTGTTTGTGGCTTCGTTGGGATCTGGATTCGGACTGCAAGTTCGTCATTCTCTAGATCCCACATGATTCCCAATGCTCGCTCAGCTGGGAGCCTGTCATCCTTCAAAAGTACTTCTTTCACTTCCATGGCTCTTTCCATTTGTGGGACTGCTCTAAGGACCCCTTTGTGGTTGCAGATCCATTTTGTAAGTCTGAACCCGCCTTTCTTCATCAACTGCCTCAGTTGGTGAGTGACTATCGCCACTGCATGTGTTCTGGGTATCAAGTTCTATCTACAGGAGCGAACACAAACACCTATAGAGTTTTCGTAGGTTCTATTTACTCGATAAACAGAGATACACAAGGGAGGTGGCGCTCCTTACTCTGTCTGGGGGGTCAACTAGCCTTTCGGGCGACATGTGGTAAGTGATACATTAGCAGCTTCCATATGTCGCCAGGCACATTAATTAAGCATGTGGGACATGGTAAATACATTGCCACACGCTGCTAGCTAGGCTGAATAAATAGTGTATATAAATGGAGCACATACATAATATACATACAGCATACATAATATACATACAGCCGCCTTCCCTGGTGATGCTACTGAAAGAAGCAGATCATCGACATAGAAGTTGCGACTTGCTTTCTTAATTTCTTCATGGAGCTTTTGCCCGTGGTCTTGGAATGTTCGTTGTGGTGCATATCCAGCACATGATGGGCTCCACACTCCCCCGAAGAAATGTACCTTCATCTGGTAAGTGACCGGGTCTCTTGATAGTTGGTCATCTGTTCACCACAGGAAGCGCAGGGCGTCTCGAAGCTCAGGCAGTACTCATACCTGGTGGAACATAGCCTTGATATCGGCCATGAGTGCCACCCTTTCTTGACAGAACCTAAGCAGGACTCCCACCAATTTGTTGTTGAGGTCTGACCCTTGCATCACTTGGCTGTTCAGGGACACTGACTCATACGTTGCTGCACAGTCAAAGAATACAGTGGTCCCTCGGTTAACGAGCACAATTTGTTCCAGAAGGTTGCTCGTTAACCAAAAAATTTGTTTACCGAAACCATTGTTTCAATGGGTTTTTGGGTAATTGGTTCCAGCTCACTGAAAATTACATACGAACTAAAAATGAATGCAGTAAAGTACACTTACTTTGAGGTGTGCATGTAGAAGGCTCCTGGTTGATGAAGATGATGGGGGTGGAGGAGAAGGGAGAAGAGAAGGCATTGGGGTGGATGAGAAGTCACCCATGCCACCATTTCACCCATAAAATTTTAGTTCACTTGGTGTAATTCAAGATTATTTTCTTTAAATCAACACTGCACTGCATTATATAATGATGTAAAATATATTTCAAAATGACCAATAATTTGACTGGAAACACAGAGAAAAAGCGTTTATGTTGAAGAGTCTCAAACAAGATGTTCCTTCCTCTGAACTGGTAAACAAACTGAGCCAAGCTTGGTGTGTTGAGTGGCTGTTTTGTGCGCAAATAACTAGCTTCCTGTACTTCAATTATGTTCAATAATTGTTAAAATGACTAAAAAATTTAATATAAAACTTTTAAAATTATTGAAAAGTACAACCTTCTTGATATTTACTAAAATGGTAAGGAATTTAAGCTGTAAAACCGATGACTGTATTGGCAGACTAATACCACAGCTGGTGGGCAGCCAAATGCAGGCGAAAACATGTTTGGAAAATTTTTTAAGGAATTCGTTAACCGAGGGTTTGTTCGTTAACCGAAGTGAAGAATCTTATGGAAGGTAATTCGTTAACCGAAATTTCGTTAACCGAGGGATCACTGTAGTCTCAACTTCCTGGGCTTATTTTGGTTCAATACTGGGTGATGTGGGAGATACCAGGTTTTTCCCGGCACAATGGTAAGCTCACGGTGTGGGACTCTCTCAGCATGTCCCTTGTTGATCAGGTTTTGCATCTCTTCTCGATATCTTTGGCGGAGGTCTGGGTCTTTCAGGAGAAGTTTCTTCAAGCTCGCTAACCGTTGCTCAGCGAGTTTCCTGCTATTCGGTAGTCCCGGCTCTTCATGTCGGAACGGTATGGGAAGTTGATAGTGCCCGTCCACCCTTGTCACTGAAGTTCACCACAGCACCAGGACTCTTTTGTCTTCAACAGAGATGGGGTTTTCATTGCAGTAGGTTGATTGCAAGGTGGTCACTTATTGCAGGTCCAATCGGTCCATTTATGGTCCATTAGAAGTGTGCGCACCGCAAATGGCTTTCCGTTCTCCCTGGTCCTTACTTCTAACGGTGATAGGGCTTGTGATACATCTAACCCTATCTGGAGATCCACTCTTTCCGATGCGTGGAGTGGCGTAGTTCCTTGAGGTGCCTCCACTTGGCAACAACTCTGGTGTCCGCAACCGATGCTTCCAGTGAAGAAGGCAGGTCTTTACTAACGAGGATTCTGGGAATGTTGATGGATCGACTTCTTCTCATTCCGACGCTAGTCACCTTCAGATCGATTTCTTTGGCCTTCACGCTCTTCATCTCCTTCAGGATCATGCCTATGGAGATTGAAACAGACTTCCCTGTTATTCGTAGTCGATTGGCTAGGCTCTCGGTGCAGTAAGAACCTGTTGCTGCCCGAGTCCAAGAGTGCTCCGGGGATCACTGTTGTATTCGTTTCTCGCCTTATCTCCCCGACCTTGACCTTTAATATAGGGAGTGCAACTTTGCCTGGATCTGCTAGTCATATGTCTTCACCTTGCACAGGATGAAAAAGGGTGCCCAATAAACTAGCCCCTTCCGGGGCAACCAAAAAAAAAAAGATCTAAAATCTCACGTCGTAATCTTCGAGCCCCTCACAATGGTTATTTTCTCGATTGTAAGTATCTCTGGCCCATTTATACGGGTTTTCTCAGTTCGTGGTCTACCTGTTTTCAGCCCTTTTCTCCGTAGCTCTCGAACTGGATTCGGGTTTCCATGGCCTAGCTCCACTGGTCGTTGATTTCGGTGCCGACATGATGGTCTTGAGTTGACAGTCACCTAGCTTCTGCCGCTTGTGGTCGGGCGAACCCTTCTGACTGGTGTGCATCCATGGTGGAAGCTCCTTTTATCCCTTGAAAAACTGGCTAAGAGTTCCTTTCTTGATGGTTCGTCCTGGTTTGGCGTGTTATTGCACATAGAATTTCTCGAGAAGTGCAGGAGATTCGAGTGGAAGCTATAGCAGCCATCTGTGCCGCACCTTGTCCCCTGGATGCACTCGGCCATTCGGTGAGCGCGATCTAAGCAGGTGAAACCGCGACATTCTTCACGTACGAGTGAAGTTCGCGCTCCAGTCGACATGTTGAGGAATGCTTGGCATCTCTGCAGAGGGTGATATCCAGGGCATAACGGGCAAGTGTGGTCGTCCTTTCCTCTAACCTCCTCTCTTCCCGAAGTCACTAGACCCACAGGTCTCCTTCCTGATGAGGAAGTGTATGGGTGTGAGCCTGTTCATCTCCCGCTCGGCTCTTCTTGTCTTCGTCCCCTCGAAGCCCTCCTTGTCCTGTCCAGCATCTCCAGTACAAAATCTTTCATCCACTCGACCTCTGGAGAATCCCCGTGTCTCCTTTCATAGTCATATGCTCTATCCTTGTATCTCTTCCCGATCTTTCCCGTGAATCTCTTAGCCAAAGAATTTGGTGATTCTTACATGTCAATTTCGTGCGGTTTTCCCAGTACCTTTAAGTTGTTTACGCAATTTCCCAGATCATCCGCGAGCTCCTGAAGTCCTTTAATGTCATCTGTTCTCAGGGCTAGGCCATGTAGGACCTGGCCTATTAGTTCTTAGAAGTAGGCTTGCTTGTTGCCATAACGCTCTTCTAGCAATGCTAGAGCTTGTTTGTATCCTGCCCTGGGGTCTTCTATTTGCAGGCACGCTCTTATGGATTTCTTAGCGCGGCCGGTGTAGGCCAAGAGAAGTGTTTCCAATTTTAGTGCATAGGGTATGGGTGCCTCCCCAATGTGTCGTTGGAAGGCACACATGAACTCCCAATACTCGTCACAAGTCCCCCCGCTGAACCTCAGCATCGGCCTCTGGGAAAGCCACTGGGTTGGTAGCATCGTGTCCGATGGCTTCTCTTCCATTCGTCCTGGGCGTTCTTGCTGTATATCTTGTACTTGGTTTTCTTTCTCCTGGGTTCCTGTTGGTGTCACTGCTTCCGGAAAGTGGGTATGACGGGTGGAAACATATTCCCTCTCCCCCTGATGAGACGTTCCCGACTCTGAGGCGCGGAGTGTTGGGAACCCTCCTTGGGTGGGTGTCGAGGTGTAGCAGCTACACTCCTGGTTTCGGTGGTTGACAACGTGTGTCTCGTGGACACCTCATCGCGGCTGTCATCCCCTCACTCGTTTCCAGAAAAGGCTTTCCTCCTGGTAATGACAGCATCTCACCAAAGTCCTCCGTATTGCCTAAAGTCTGCAGTTGCTCTATATGAACTTTCATATTCTGCATCATTGCCATCAATAGGGTGAGTGTCTGCTGATAGCCCCCGATTACCCTATTCATCCGGCCTGTTGATTTCATCCTTCTCTCAGGTGAGGGGCTTCTCCACTTCCCCCTGGCTGTGTGAGTGACCGGTTAGCATCTCCGTCGTTCAGGGCCTCCAGGTCTTCTACGCTGGCTTGGCTTATCTCCTCTGCCTTGTTCCCTTCCATGACTGGTAGCACAGTGAACTCGATTTGGCTCTTTTGGTGAACAGTTATAGAGACGTTCGGTTAAGCGGGAATGCTCTTCAACTGATCGTTTATAACGATGTCATATAACTGAGGTCATACAAGCGATGAACTGAAGTTATACAACCGATGTCATACAACTGATGTCATATAAGCGATGTCATACAACTGAAGTAATATAAACACGTGCAATAAGCACGAGCTATGTCACACTAACACGACAACAGAGGCACCACAATCAGTGTAGGGATTCATTACACACCTGCTAAGATCATAAAATTGATGCCACAAACACTACTGCGCCCTTACTCACAACGTCACTTAACTGTCACAACTACTATTTTCTAATAGAAAGGACAACTCACTCGTTCTTAAATTTTATTTACAATTGGCGATCCAGTATGGCTGTACGTTTTGAACACTCTCTCTCCCGTGTGTACGCACGAATGTTATTGACACAGAGTCCACTCCTTCCTGACAGGCGGCAGGCAGGCGTGCCTGTCTGGAATAAACGATAACACTCCCGAGCGCCCGTATGAACAATTTTGGTACCGAGACCAGTTCTTTCTGACACTGAACCCACATACAGAGGCGTCATGCTTCTGTACGTACACATATGAGTGCTATACACACACTCAACCCACAACCCCCTTTTTGCTGGAGTTAACTATTATTATACTGTATTATAGGCATCACACTTTAGTCGATGATTCACAAATTCACACAAAGGGCCGGGGCGGCTCTTCTGCTGCGTAGCTGCAGGGTGTGTCGGGTGCCGGAGGGAAGGGCCCCGCTGAAGGTCCGTCAACGGTCGAGTCACTCACCAGTTCTCAGTAGACTGTATCGGCAGACTGTAGGACCCACGCTTTGACTTTAACCGCCCGATGAGCAACGTTCCTTCACTATTAACAACTATATATGATATATTTGAGTAGAGTGGGGTGTTAAATCATACAAAAACTTCCGTGTTTCGGGTCTAATGTAGGACTTATTAGCTCCCTGACTTGTTAGCTCACTGGACGGCTAGAGATTATCTTCTGAACCCCACAGGGAGCGAGTTCGTCAGCCCCGAGGCGAGGGCCATCTGTGTCACATTTAACACCTCAGCAAAGTTCGTTGTAAACACTCACTCTGTCTCTCTCCTGTTTCCCTCTCTTCTCTCTCTTCTAGTTTATCCTACTGTGGCAATAACTGTAATGATTAAATAAAAAAAATGGTAAATTTGTCAATAGCTAAGCTTACCAGCCACCTACTCTCCTCCCAGTAGAGAGGTCTGGGTGAAAAAATTGCCTTATTATTCGACTTGTCATGTAATTTTGATGTCAAATTAATAATTAAACTTTGTATTTTTTCTAATGTTTTAATATTTTATATTAACCATGATAAAACATACACCATAAGAGGCTGATCATACGAGAATATATAATAATAAATGTTGGAGAGTGTGTTTATCGCCTCCCCCCTGCCAGCACCTTGCCTCCCCCTGCTTCCCTCCAACTGGCAGTGTCTCACACAAAAAATTGTATGTATGATGTGGTGTTGGGGTATTAATTAATAATAATACAGTCATACCTCACTTTACGCGGTCCCACATTACGCGTTTCCACGTTTACGCGGTACCTTGCCGAAACCGGAATGCTCACTTTCCGCTGTGTGTGTACCCCTTTACACGGAGAGCAGCTGGCGAGCTGCGCCATTTTTGGATCCAAACCTCCCGCCATCTTTCCCGCCATCCGCCATGTTGTGTAAGCGGCGCGAGTAGGTTGCGCAGTGTGTGTCTTTGTTGCGTTATCAGTGACGTCATATGACGTATCGGACTGTAATTGGGCCATGCATCCTTACCTCCCTCCGCTGCTAGCTGTGAATGGTTTAAAGTAATATGACGTGTCCACCCGCGGGAGGGAGGGAGGAAAGATGACGCTTGACCCAGCTGTTGCAGACTATGGAGCCCTACAACAAGGTTTATCACGACAACATAAACACCAGCCGTCAGCAAAGCATAACAGAGTTCTTCGCCCGCAACCCACCACAGCCAGCCCAAGCCAATGATAGTGACAGAGGTAGAGACAGTGAAGATGACTTTGAGGGATTAGTCAAGGAGGCACTAGTAAGTGTGGATGACACCGATGAAGACTCCTCACCTGAGGGCCAGTAGCCTGCCCTCTGCCTCGGAGCCAGCCTCCATTCCCCTACGCCGACCCATCTCTTCTACTAACGTAAGTGTTAACCCCAACCTTGTTTTTTTCTAACCTAACCTTCATTTTATTCTTCTCTTATTGACTGTTTCCTTCTACATTATGTGTGGGTGAACACCACCATAAAGTTAAGAGGTTATTTTTAGTAAAACGTACATATGGAGTTTGGGGGTCGGCCCGGTCTCTATTTCAATTAATCCCATATGTTATGTTGTTCACTTTACGCGGGCCGCCGTGGGTTGAATTAACCGCGTAAAGTGAGGGTTCACTGTATACAATATTGTATTGTTAATGACAGTACAGTGGTCCCTCGGTTAACAAACACAATTCGTTCCAGAAGGTCGCTCGTTAACCGAATCCATTGTTTCAATGGGATATTGGGTAATTGGTTCCAGCTCACCGAAAAGTACATACAAAGTAAAAAAAAAAAAAAAAAATGCAGTAAAGTACACTTACTTTGAGGTGTGCATGTAGAAGGTTCCTGGATGATGATGGAAATTAAAAGTGGGGGTGGAGGAGAAGGGGGAGGAGAGAAGGAAGTGGGGATGGAGGAGAAATCACCTTTCAGGGGAGCCATGCTGGATCCAATATTTTCACCAATAAAATTTTAAGTTCACAAGGTGTAATTCAAGATTATTTTCTTTAAATCAACACTGCACTGTGCTATATATTATCAAAATGTTAACTAAAGTTCAGAATGACCAATAATTTCAATGAAAAATGCAAAAATATTCAAGACCCAACAAAATAGATGCTCTCTCGACTGTAAACAAAGCCAGACTGACGCCTGCCACCTGGTGGCTGACTCAAGCATCTGATGGGTGCACAACCAACTAGTTCCCTGTACTGCATATATTATCAATATACTGTATTAAATAAATGTTAAAATGACTAATAATTTTAATATAAAAAATGCAAAAATATTTAAAAGCACAACTTTATTGATATTTACCCCACTGGAAACGAATGTAAACATAGAACAGATTACTGAATTGGCAGACCAGTCCATTAGCTGACCAGCTGATGCTCACAACAAAATGTGATTTTCGTAAGGATTTAGTTTATCGAAGTTTTGTTCGTTAACCGAATTGAAGATTCTTATGGAAGGTAATTCGTTAACCGAAATTTTGTTAACCGAACCGTTCGTTAACCGAGAGACCACTGTACAGTAGTTTGATGAATAGTAGTGACAATTGTAGTGCACTGCTATTCTTCAAATGACTGTCATTGACGATGCAATATTGCTTATTTATTAATTAATACACAACAGACACCCAAACACCCCAATACTGTATGACAAATTTATGTGTGGCTAACTACGTAGTGGTGAATTAAAAGATCAGCTGTTGAGGAGCTTATCGCTTGGGAACACTGGTGCATGTTATCACTCCATTCCACTCCATCTCTCTAATCACCCACAGCTTTCAGCTTTCTCACTTCACATTTTACAATCTTATGTAATGTAATATTGAAGGGATACAATGTGATAAGTGTAAGTATAAAAAATACTGTACTGTATTTTAGCTTTCATGTTTATTCAAGACATCTTCAGGTCCTGAGACCTACTAATCCCCCACCCAACAGTGGGAGACCTGACATTGTATCAGGTCAGTAATATGAGACCACCAATACCCCACCCTACTTCCACCTGACATTGTGTCAGGTCAGGTCAGTTACATGAGATCCACTAATCCCCCACAGCTCCAAGGGAGTGTAAAATACCAGTCTTTGCTCTAACACCCAGCTTCATTCACGACCATATCATATAGATTTTTAGATTTTTAGTTTAAACTCTTGGAAAATTCCCCAGTACACAAAAATATTATGAGGATGTGGGCTAGTGTTTGTCTGTGCAAGATACATAATTTAGACACTCGGAAAGTTTTTCCAGTAACCGGAAATATTTCCGGGGATGGGGGATTTTTCCGGGTTTGAGAAAGTCATCTGGTTATCCAGAAATCTCTCATCCCCGGAAGCACCAATTGTTCCAGCTAACGGGGATATCACTGTACTGTATATACTTTCTAAATTGTAAAAAGAGAAGATAATATATACGTATTGTTAAAATTTTGGTGGAGAATGCAAAAATTAAACCAGTCATATTTCAAATTGCTGTACAGTATAATAAAAATTAAGTGACACTCATTGACATATGAATTCTTACAGTCACAAAACATTAGGAAACAAGAAAGAAATATCCATATTCTTATAAACATTATGACTGTAGGTTGCTATTGTACTTTTCTATACATCAACAACAGAACAGGACAGGGTTTTCTTTCCATGAAACCATATCAATGCATCGCAACACGGTTTCATGGAGATAAAATCTTGTCTGACAAACTTACTCACATCCCTTGAAATGGTTACAGAATACAGTATAGTAAGTGGACCAAGGCTCACTAGGAGATGTGTTGCACATGGATTTCCCCAAGGCGTTTGACACAGTCCCATATGCATGCCTAGTCTCTACGATCCAGGCACATGGCATCACAGGCAAAATTTTAAAGTGGCTTGAAGACAGGCAATAAAGAGTGGTAATAAATTAAGTACATTCTGAGTTGAAAAAGGTTCTCAATGGAGTACCACAAGGTTTTAACCTTGTCTGTGATCTACATAAATGACATACATGAAAATATATTGAGCCTATTTGTCAAGACTGCAGACAATACAAAGATATTTGGGAAGGTAGAAAGTCAGGGCATTGTTGCAACAAAGAAGGAAAACCTGAATGAGCCGTTCAAATGGTCCTGTGACTGGCAAATGCATTTTAAAATAATGAAATGCAAAAGACCTTACCTGTAGGATACAACAACCCGAACTTTTTTTTTTTTTTTTTAACAGGGATTAGCCCACCCGGGCACAGATCACTGACCCACATCAGGGCCTGGAGGGCGAAATAATAAAAATAAAGATACGTAATAATAATAATAATAATAATAATAATAATAATAATAATAATAATAATAATAATACCGTAATAATAATAATAATAATAATAATAATAATAATGTCTATCATTATTATTATTACAACAATTAATAAAATTAATAGCAAATTAATAAAAATAATAATAATAATAACCATAAATAAATACAAAAACGAAAAATAAAGCAAGAGTGAGAAACAATATACATTATGTATGTTGTGTTGTCAAAGTAAGAGAAACAATTGAGACCCTGTAATTATGTGTAAATGAGGCAGAAAGTCAGATCAGCAACCTGGGACTTGGTCACAATTTTGTGATGCCATATGGCAGCAGGGTCTACCATTAGACAACACATTATGTTTCCATTATCTTCCCAGGCGGTAGTACCTCCCTGTTTGGCAGCTGCTTACTACCTACTACAGTACTACAGTGATCCCTCGGTTAACGAGCGCCTCGGTTACCTTCCATAAGATTCTTCACTCGGTTAACGAATTCCTTACGAGCTCCCCTCAACATGTTCTCGCTTGCTCACTAGCTGTAGTATTAGTCCGCCAATACAGTAATCGGTTCTAGGGCTTAAATTCCTTACCATTTTAGTAAATATCAAGAAGGTTGTACTATTCAATAATTTTAAAAGTCTTATATTAAATTTTTAGTCATTTTAGCAATTATTTAACATAATTGAAGTACAGGAAACTAGTTTTTAGCACGCCAAACAGCCACTCAACACACCAAACAGGTGTCAGTCTGTGTCTTGCTTCAGACTCTCTTCAACATAAACTATTTTTTCCGTTTTTACAGTGAAATTATTGGTCATTTTGAAATTTATTTTACATATTGATGATATAAAGCACAGTGCAGTGTTGAGTTAAAGAAAATATTCTTTATTTACAGCAATTAAACTTAAAATTTTAGTGTTGAAATTGTTTTTGAATCCAGCATGGGTCCCAAGAAATCTAGAAAGGCGATTTCAATCCAGGTGAAACAGGAAATTATTAAGAAACATGAAGAAGGCATTAGAACAAATGAGCTTAGAAAAGAATATGGCATGTCGACATCAACTGTGTCGACAATTCTTTCACAGAAAGACAAGTTCAAGGAAGTGAAAGTGAGAGACAAATCTACCAGAGTGTTTAAAAGTAGATCCATAATAGCAGAAACAGAGAGGTTACTTCTCATCTGGATTAGGGAAAAACAAATGAAAGGCGATTCAGTTTCGACCGAATTTATTTGTGAAAGAGCCAGGGAGATTTGCGAACATTTAATGGCAGATCAACCTGGTTCTTCAGGCACAGAGTTTGAAGAGTTTAGGGCCAGCAAAGGCTGGTTTGAAAAATTTTAGAAAAGAAGTGACATTTTCAGTGTTATTAGGCATGGTGAGGCTGCCAGTGCTGATAAGGAAGGAGCTGTAAAATTTTTAGTGGACTTTAAAGAACTGGTGGATGAAGAAAATTATCTTCCACTGCAAGTGTTCAATGTGGACAAAACTGGGCTGTTCTGGAAAAAAATGCCCAAAAGGACATTCATTACCACAGATGAAGCCTCTTTACCTGGCCATAAACCCATGAAAGACCATCTCACTCTATTGCTTGGTGCCAATGCTTCAGGGGATTTCCGACTGAAGCCTATGCTTCTCTACCACTCTGAAAACCCCAGGGTGTTCAAGCAACAGAAAGTGGTAAGAACAAAGCGTGGAGTTTATTGGAAGTCCAATCGTAAGGCATAGGTGAGAAGACAGCTCTTTAATGAATGGGCAGTTGAGGTGCTTTGCCCTTCTGTGAAGAGCTACCTAACCACCAATAAACTTCCTTTAAAGGCTCTTCTCCTTATGGATAATGCCCCTGGTCATGACCCTCAACTTGCCAGCACTTTTGAGTCTCAATTTGACTTTATGAAAGTGTTGTTTTTGCCTCCCAACACAACATCAATTATACAGCCAATGGACCAGAATGTGATCAGCAACTTTAAGAAGCTGTACATGAAGAAAATGTTCAGGTGTCATCAGGCAACTTCCACTGATCCTGAACTAACGCCGGCACAGTTCTGGAAGACACAATTTAACATCCTGGAGGCTGTAAAATTGATTGTGTCATCATGGCAAGAAGTCTCCACTAGATCTCTCAATTCTGCATGGAAAGCACTGTGGCCATCAGCAGTCCATGATCTTGAGGGATTTGAGGAAGAAGCAGAGTTGGACCAGGAGATTGTGTCCATTGGTCAGTCATTGGGCCTTGAAGTGGAGGAGGAGGCTGTGGAAGAGCTTGTGATGTCTCATGAGCAGGAACTTACTCCTGATGACTTGCAGCAACTGGATAAGATGTTAGAGGCTGACAGTGGTGAGGAGGAAAGGGAAAGTGATGACCATATGTCTACTTCAGTTTTGAAAGATGTTGTTCACTACTGGGAGAAGTTCAGGAATCTGGCATCAAGGCACCCTAATGTGGAAAAAGCAGAACTTGCTCTGTGTAATGTTGAGGACACAGTGGTCTCCTTCTTCAAACATCAGTTAATGATGAGGAGGAGAGATGCCCCTCAGACAAAAATTTAGTTTTTTCCCTAAAGGGCAGCGGGAAAAAGATACTAGCCCTCAGCCTTCCACTTCAAGGAGAGAGGATGTTCCTGCTGGAGAATCTGTCAGTCCAGAGGTTCCTGACATTTTCATGGAAGGTGACTCACCTTCCAAGAAGCAGTAAAATGTTTCTCCTCCACCCCCACTTCCTTCTCTTCTCCCTTCTCTTCCTCCACCCAGTGGCGTTTCTAGCCTTCGGAAAGTGGGGGGGGGGCCACTTTGGGGCCAAGGTAAATGTTGGGGAGGAAAAATCAAACCTGAGTACAACTTGCAAGATGCAGTTTTGGCATTATTTCACCAATTTCATTGACAAATGTGAAGTGACGTATCTCATGACGCCAGCCTAAAATAATCGGCATATGGCGGTATAATGGCAACGCTCTTATTCCAATAATCATGATTCATTGGAGTATTGACACACTTGAACATATCTCTAAAACTGTATTATTGCTCACATAGTCACATAAAGGGCGGTGTACCACATAACAAACATTGAAAAATATAGCAGTGTCTTTACAATGTATGTACATACATCAGCAAAAAAATTAATGATCTCACGCTTCACACATAATGGAGATTATGGAGATAAAGTTAACGTTTTCAGACATGGGCGCCGCATGCAACTGTTACATTATACCCAATGACAAAAGGCAATGGTGCGGTTTCAGTTCACACGGTACTGTGACGGTAGCAGTATATTCAGTGCAGCTTAATCCTACGATTATTATGTTGGCTGCCAAACTCGTCAACAAAACAATCTAAATCAATTCCCTCAGCGCGTGCACTTTCAATCGGTAGTAGCGCGATGTTACTCAGTCTGTCACTGGACATGGAATTTCTTAGGAATGTTTTCACTAATTTCATTTTCGAAAAGCTTCTCTCGCATGAAGCACTGGTGACAGGGAAAGTTACAGCTATCAACAGTAATTTATACAAACAGTCAAATGCAGCCTTATAAGGGCATATAAATGACATAAATTGCACGAGAGATGAAGGTTGTTTATGTTCCTTCACGAGCAATTTCTTCGCCAGAGGTATCTCATGTTGTAAATCACTTTGATTGGCTGAGTATGTAACTGTAAATGCCTTCAAATCTTCTTCAGACAAGAATGTCTGTCCTTCTGGACAAAGAGCTGAAATCCCACAGAAAATTGTACAGGAATCATTGTAGAAACACCTGTCTAATTCACTAATCAAACAGTCTAGGACTTCATAGAAGATGCCAATGTGCACATGACTCACGTCAGATCTTTGACCGGTCGTTTCCAGCACAATGAATTCATCATTCTGTCGAGGTTTTCTGGTTTGCTTTCGTGTCTTTGTTGGTGAAATGCTGTATTTCTCATAGAGCTCATCAATCTTCTCGGAATAATGCTCAATCAAGTTACAGTGGCGTTTATCAGCTAGATGTTCACGAAGCGACGAAATGAGCATTGCTGCTTTTCCTAAGTCTGCTTGCTTGTCCTGTAGCTGCTGTGATACTTTATCAACTTTTCCAAGAATCTCTGAGAAAAACTGCAATAAGTAGACAAATTCTGCATCTATTTGCGCAAGTAAACCTCGAGCGGATACGGCTCGTGCTCCAGTGTCTTCTGCAGAAGTCTCCTTCAATAGTCTTACTATGCATTCGAGACGCAGCAGAGCATTTTCACATGAGGTGGCCCGACACCACCACCGTGTATCACTCAGATGCTGTAGTTCTCGAACTTGTTCTCCTGGGAACATTTCTCGTTGTATAAAAATGGACCTCTCGTGAACGACAAGGTTACAAGCGAAGATATAGAGTTCTTCAAGCAGACTGAAGAAATCACCCCTGATTCAGCCCGCTCATAATGGTCAAACCAAGCACCCACGAATGACCGAGCATGGGACTTTCCTTCACTACGCTTGGGATACTCCTTTACCGTAGACGGGGCTGAACAGGGTTGCTAGCAGCAGATTCTGAGAAGTCAGTTGGTGCAGTGTCTTCCTCCTTATTTTTCTGTTTCTGCGATGAATGTACACTTGCAGTAGTTATAGCATCAGAATCCCCCTTTGACTTGTTTGCAGGAGGGCCCTCAGATTCCTTGTTTTCTGTTGCACAGCGTTTATTTTTAATAAAAAATTTATCCATATTTGCTTGTGGTAATCCAACCATTATCTGTAAAAAGACAAAACCTACAAATTAATGATAAATTATTCAAGATAATCGTAGAAATGGTACCATAAGTCCGTAACCTGCGAGGCTGCGACCTATCCGTCGTAGCATAATATAGAAGCGTGTTAGCGTGCTTCTCTAGTTAAATATTATTTGCGTCATTATTACAATGAATTATAAATTATGATAACTTCAGTCATTTGCATATACAGTACTTACTGATCAGTGATCCCTGATCACAGATAAATAATTGCAGAATATGTGTGTAGGTTACCCTATCACTGGTGACTTGGTGAGATGCAACTGACACTCGGTTTCTGATTTTAATGCAATTCTTGAACCTTATTTCATTAATATAAATAATTTTTTAACTATTGGAGTATGGAGTAATATTACAATCAGTCAATCATTCAGTTCAAGTCAATCAAGTGGCTGTAGTTGAGCTGGGCTGATTTGCTGAACAGTATAAGGTAAATCAGTACAGTCCATCAGTTATATCATTACAAAATGTAGGCCTAAAGCATTCTCATGACATATTAATTATATATTCTTATGACATGTAATATTAGGATGTGTCATAGGAGGGAAGATCAGCTAAAACTAATGGCTCATCACTTTTTTGGTAGATTTTAGTGCATATAAACAGAAAATAATTTCAGTTTCAATATTTTGCAACCTTTTGCTAGGTAAATTTTAGCGTGAAATTTATCGAAAATCTAACGTACAGCTGCATTAGTGCATTACAATTAAATAGTGAACATTGCTTTCTGACTTCATTCTTTAACAACCCAACTAACAATATTTTTTTTCTGTTTCAGATTCTGATGCATTTATAAGTTGATAATATTTGCGATGGCTGCTTGAGTCAGGACGAGGAACCAAAAATCCAGCCATCTCAGTCACTATCTTGGGTTTGGGAGAGAGCTCCTGAAGTCGGAGTTGCCTACATTGAGAGATGCTTTGAGATATGGTGTTTTAATCAGGCAAGTCAGTGAAAAGAACCAAAGAACTTACACAAACAAAGACATTGCCAGTGATATGACCAAAGCTGTTTTGGCACAGTACACTCTGGCTAACGCTCATTTCAAGCCTCCAGTCATAACAAGTCAGAAGAAGATTAGTGAGAGACTGCTAGCCAGTTGGGAAAAGGCAAGAGATATCTCTCTTGGGAGAGGAAAACTTGCAGTTAAGGACAGCTTTGCCAAGCAACTGGACCAGTTATTTGACATAATTACTTGCAAGTGCCCAATTGTTCTCTGTCCTGAGTTTGGATGCGATCGTGACTGTAAATCCGAGGCCCACATCTCCTGTATTTGCAAGCGTGAACTGAAGATTCCTGTGATCGAACTGGCATTTGTCAAAGCACAGAGAGAGAAGACTGGCAGTATAGGGGCTCTCATGATTTCTAGCCAAGATATTCCGGAGTCCAAGAGACAGGAGGCTGCCACAGAGAGACAGAAGAGGAGAAGAGTTGCCGAGGAAAAGAGACTTGAGAAGGCCCAGGGTGAGGTAAAAAAGGCCGATGATTGGAGTCAAGCTGATTCAGAGTTTAATGACTTCCCCATGGCTGATCCGAGTGCTGACCAGGAGAATGGTGACTTTGTCCCTAACCCAGAAAATAATGATCCCAAACCTTCCAGGCATAACATTCGAAATAGGAAAGATATCCCGAGCATAGCTCTGGCCAGCATGCGACACCACACTGGTCTCAGAGAAACTGCAGAGATAGCAACAGCTGCCTGGATTGACGGTGGTTTGATAACACCTGATGATGTTCACCTGGTGATAAATCATAACAAAGTAAGGAGAGCTCAGGAGAAACTTGTTAGTAACCTAGAAGAGGAGTTTGATAAGGGGATAAGAGAAAATGGAATCAATTGTTTGTTCTTTGATGGGAGAAGGGATGACACTAAAGTGTTCATGAAAGTTGGAGATTCTGACAAGTTGTTCCCTGCCATGGTGAAGGAGGAACACTACTCCTGCTGCAGTGAACCAGGAGGGAAGTATTTGTGGCATTTCACTCCAGAGAAAGATGACATCAGGAAACCAGCTGAGATAGTGGCAGATAACATTGTGAACTGGCTCAGAGAGAGGAACGTAGACCAGACCCTGCAGGCCATTGGAGGGGACAGCACCAACACGAACACAGGGTGGCAAGGGGAGGGTCATACAGTGGATAGAGTGGAAGATTGGGATGAAGCTGGTCTGGATTGTTTGTGACCTCCACACCAACGAGTTGCCACTCAGACATCTGATCCAGGAGCTGGATGGCAAGACTCTTTCAAACAACAGATGGTCTGGTCCTCTTGGCAAGATGCTGGACTCTGCCACTGAGTTAGAAATAAATCCGAGCTTTGAAAAAATCACAGTTGGCCCTCCACTCGTTGAGCTTGCACATACTGTCATTGACGATCTGAGTACTGATCAGTACTATGGTTACATGATTTGCAGTGCCATCAAAACTGGGGTCATGCCTGATAGACTTGCTTACCTGCAGATTGGTCCAGTCTCACATTCTAGGTGGCTCACAACGGCTCTAGGTTCTGCAGAATTTGGGTCGCTCATCATAAACTGAAAGGGAACCAGCTTCACAACCTGAGACTTATTGTCCAATTCATCGTGAGTGTCTACATGCCAAATTGGTTCAACACCAAGGTCAAGTCATCGTTCTCCGAAGGTCCGAGGCATGTTCTCTTCCAGCTTGAGCTCCTGAGGAGTCAGCCAAGGAAGGTTGTTCAGATTGTGGAGCAGACTGTGAGGAGATCTTCCTGGTATGCTCATCCCGAGGCAGTTCTGCAGACAATGCTCTGCAGTAAGGATGAGGAGGAGAGAAGAGTGGCAGTCAAAAAGATCTTGGATACGAGACTTATGAGAGGATCTGGGCATGACGAATCAGTTGGTGACGATTCCTTCAGGGTTAGGAAGACTCCTGAAGTCAATCTAGGTGCCAAGACCCTCACTGATCTCATAGATCTGGATAACATCCAGGCTGGCAGTGAGCCCCCTCTTACCTGTAGCCTCACCAATGTTCAAGTCAGAGCTTTCCTGGACAACCCCATGCATGTCCCTGCCTGGCCCTCGCACACCCAGAGTATAGAGCGTTGTGTACAGCAAGTGCGCGAGGCCAGCAGTCACGTGTACAGCCAGGAGAGGAGGGAAGGCTACATCCGAGCTCAGGTGGTCAGCAGGGAGGTGATGAGTAGAAACAGAAGCAAGAAAGACATGTTCTCTATGGTGTGCAGCAACACCGGGTCGTAGTAGTAAAACCGGTTTTTGTATTTGATGATTTTGTTTTCTTAAGGAATATTAAATTTAATAAATGTGTCAAGATCATTCGTTTCACTATTCTGGATCATTTTCATCCTAATAAATTAACCTGATACATTTACTTTACTTTAAATAAGCTATTTAGTGGTGTTGGTAAAAGGGTGGGAATACTGAATTTTCATAAGATTTCAAGTTAAAATTTACCGAGCAATAAATGAAAACTTTTCAAATCTGAAGATATCTCATGATTCTGCACATAGAACTACATCATTAATACCATGGGCCGATTTTTCAAGCTCAAAAAAAAAAAAATTCGCCTCCATATGACACACCCTAATGTAATATGTCATAAGAATGCTTTAGGCCTGCATTTTGCAATGATATAACTGATGGACTGTACTGATTTACCTTATACTGTACAGCTCAGCTCAACTACAGCCACTTGAACTGAATGATTGAGATTGACTGAATGTAATATTACTCCTATAGTTAAAAAATTACTCACATCTTCTCCCTAAACATACCTCACTTAGCAAGTAGAAAAACCCACAGAGGCACCGTGGCAGACGATATATTTCTTCTGGGTAGTTTCGGCGACAAATTCGGCAATTACTGTCAGTCTGTCACCCTCCTCAGTGGAAATACAGAGTGGTAATGTTCATCACTGACAAGGCAGTTTGTTTATATACATCGTGATGTGACCCCACCCCGCATATCTGCACCCTCCCAATTCCTGCCCTCCGGGCCTCACCTCAGTGATCTCACCTCACCCATGCCTGCATCTGGCGTGCGGGGCCCATTGCCTGAGTCACTTGACTCACTTCCTGGTTTTGGGAATGTTTTTGGAATTACAATTTTGAGAATAAAAACTGGAGGGGGGAAGGGCAACCCAGGGGCCAGCCCAAAATCTGGGGGGGCCCTGGCTCCCCCTGTAGAATTGCCCCTGCCTCCACCTCCCACTTCAAATTCACATCAGCATCATCATCCAGGAGCCTTCTACATACTGTTTTTGTTGTACATAAACGACATAGTCCACGCCAGCTCACTCATAAAATACAACTTTGCAGACAATAGTAATCTCAATACCAGCAACTCAGACCTCCATTCCTTGATGAGAACTATGAACACTGAATTAACTAAAGTAGGGACCTGGGTAATACGTAATAAACTGACCCTAAATCTTGAGCGTTCAAGGTCATCTGAGGGGAGGGAGAGCTGCCTGCTCATAGCGAGAGATTGCGGAACTAGGCCTATATGATATTAAATGTAATTTACCGAATTAATAATGATGCGATTCATGAAGTAAGGGACTATTATTGAATTTGAAATTATTATAGATCGTTTATCAGTCTGAATAATGTTACGGGTGTCCCAAGGAGTTATTAGTTAGGCGGAAAATATGTCACGTAGGCCTAAGCTAACGCCTTGAGAGGACGCGACGCGGGCCCTCCCTCAGTCGCGGGGAGCAGTCAGGCATACAAGACGTCCCTGCGCGTCCGTCACAGAAATAGTCACGTGGCCTAGTCACCTGTGCTGTGCTATTGCAGTATAACAAGTAAGTCTCATGCGATCTCAGACAGGGTTTAGATAGGGCAGTGGTAAAGTTAACTAGAGCTAACAGTGAGTTCATTTCAGGGTTTCCGTCAGAACCCACTTGACCGGAGTTTGACTGCGAGAGATTGACTGCCGTTTGAGACTGCCGTTGATGATTGAGGGTGGCGATTGTCGCCATTGGACCGATCAGTGTAGGCCTGTCACTGTTTAGCGGGGTAGCAAAGGATCTCTGGAGTGAACGAGTGCTCCCGACAACTAAAACGACACGGGACCAGCATCAGCAGTGGGTGATCAGTTCTTACCACTCGGGTGCACAACACCACATGTCCCGAGCAGCTAGTGAAACCCTCATGCTAACGGGAAGCTAAAGCTTCTCTCAACTGTACAAGGTCTGATTGGCTCACTCTCTTCCGCTTTATGGATGCACTGGGAGTACACTGAGGCTATCTGAGTGAATTAATGGTCACACACTGAGACCGTGAGTCTAGGTCTCTAGGAGGTACCTAGAGGAACATTTTCCCTCCCTTATTACGGGTGTAGTTAATACCATTTCTCAGACTGATATTATCTTGACGTGTGTAGTTTAATAGTTCCTAAATAATTTTGATAGTATTGTTTTTGAATGTTTGTGTCATTAAGTGGAACCAGAGTGATACTGTGATTTGATTCCTTTAATGCATCAAATTTTTCTTCATAATTCTGATCTCAGGTATAACCTTGTTCCCCAGAGTAGTGGTTAAGTTAGGTTAGGAAGTGTGCATCTGTTGGGCTGATATAATTTTGTTGAAAGCCCGTAAGGCCTATTCATTTGTAGAGTATTTAATTTCTTATTTTTTATTACCATTTCCTCAGTGACTGATATTATTTAGTTGAAAGCCCTTAAGGCCTATTCATTGTAGAGTAGTTAATTTCTTAGTTTTAATACCATTTCCTAAGTGACTGATATTATTTTGTGAAAGCCCTTAAGGCCTGTTTCATGTGTGCAAGCAACATTTCTTAATACTTCAAATTTATTGTTGCCCGAGTTTCTAATAATTTCTATATCATGTGTAACTTTTATTCCCCAGAGTAGTGTTTTAAGTTCAAGTTAAGAGGTGCGCATATTGGTGTACCATTATTTGATTGTGTTTGTAGTGTTGGAGGGAATATAAGTGTCTAAATTTTACAGTGTGTCTCATTCATCCCAGTCACAGATGCTATCCTTCCACGGGTCACGGACAATTCATTTTGTTTAGTAGATTTAAGTGTTCTTGTGCTGGGTCGGGATTTTTCTCAAAGGGGCGCTTCCACTGCCATTACCATCTTATAATCTTTAATAAACCCCAAGTCAAGTGAGAAATTAAAGTCCAGTAAATTCCGACCGGTTATATATATATATATATATATATATATATATATATATATATATATATATAATATATATATATATATATATATATATATATATATATATATTATATATATATATATATATATATATATATATATATATATATATATATATTTTGATAAAATCACACGGGAGAATGGAAACAACGGAGTACCTTAGCTTTCGTCTTTATTCAAGACATCTTCAGAGGCAACTGGATTACATGGACAGAGAGAGGCTTAAATATACAGGGTGACCTTAAAAACAGGAGGTCAGGTCATAATGATGACATCCACTAATCCACACACCAACACACACGTAGAGGAGCTTAAGAGAAGGGTGGTGACGTGACTAACCAGGTCAGGTCAGAAAAAAGGGACCCACAAAATAACTATCCTACATCTAGATCAAAGGTTTTCAAAGCATTTTTAACCTTGGGCCACTGACAAATAAATTTATGTAACATATTATCAGTTTTGAACTGACCATCACTAAGGTTTATTGATTATAATTCCTTAATCAAACTAGCTTCAACCAGAAGTCTTTCTGTGACACAAGATGATTTGAATACTTCTAAGCTTTTTTCCCAAGCAATGGGGTGATTATTATTCCTAACATGAACGAACAAGGCACTGCTTTCAGATGCAGTTTTGATATTATACTTATGTTGTTTGATTCTGAGCTGCAGAGTTTTTCCTGTCTGACCTACATAATTACAATTACATTTGCTACATGGAATACAATAAACACTTCCATTTACATTCAAACTTGGGCTATTCCTTATTAACATATTGGTAATGGTTGAGTCATACTTGAAAACAACATTAATATTTAGAAGCTTGAGGGACCGAACTAACGGGACAAATTCATTACGATAGGGCAGAGTCAAAATATTCTTAAGTGTAGGAACTTGTCTAGTTTGAGAGGAATGAAAGGATTTTTTAGCCCTTTTAAAACAACGATCAACAAACACAGAAGGGTACCCGAGTTTCTGTGCAGTAGAACGAATGTGTTTCAATTCATCGTCAATAAATTCAGAGTCACAAATACACACACATCTTAAAAACATAGCAGAAAAAACTGACATTTTGGTAGACTCAAAGTGATTCGATAAAAAGTGAATGAAACTATCAACCTGTGTGGGCTTTCTATATACCTTAAATTTATAGTTTTGGCCATTTCTCATGATAAGCATATCAAGAAATGGAAGGGATTCATTTATTTCTCTTTCAATTTTGAACGTGATACTAGGGACAATATCATTAAGCTTGTCTAAAAATTCCAAAGGGTCACTGTTTCTAGGCCAAAGACAAAGAACATCATCAACATATCTGTACCATGGAGGAATAAAGTCCACTATATTGGGTAGTAATGTAGACTCAAAAAACTCCATATAAATACAGGCTAGAGGAGCAGAAAGACAATTACCCATGCTCATCCCAAATATTTGCTTGTAGAACTTCCCATTTGCCCTAAACACATTGTCAGTTACGCATAACTCTATCAATTTCAGGAAAGTATCATGTTCAATAGTTAAATCTAGCAGTTGTAATTTATCTTTAAGAAATGAAAGAAGGTCTTTCACAGGTACTCTAGTGAACAGTGAATTTACATCAAAACTTATTAATTCGCAAGGTTCATTGTGTTTCTTGAGTTTATCAATTAAATCACTGCTATTGTGTATATGTGAATTAGATATTTGGCCTGTAAGAGGGGATATCATCTTTACCAGCCACTTGGATAATTTGTAAGTAACAGAACACACAGAACTCACGATAGGACGTAATGGATTATTAAGCTTGTGGGTTTTGATCAATCCATACATATAAGGTAAAGTGGGATTAATTTGAGAGAGCTGTTTAGTGAGATCGGGGTTCTTTTTCAATAACATCTTCATTTTGGAATTAGATAACTTATTAATATTTTCCAGGGGATCTTTCGTAAGCTCACAATACGTGCTTTCATCACTAAGTAATGAATTCATCTTATCATTGTAGTCACTTTTATCCAAAATAACAATAGCATTAGACTTATCAGCCTTGGTAATATGGATATTCTTATTTCTTTTCAAGTTTATCAAGGCTGTTTCAAATCTTTTTGGAATGTTTGAAGCAAATTTCTTATTTAAAACACTCCGTTGTTTCCATTCTCCCGTGTGATTTTATCAAGATTTATCTTATCCACGTTGTCATTGTGGATTTACATGATATATATATATATATATATATATATACAAACATATATATATATATATATATATATACATACATACATACATACATACATACATACATACATACATACATACATACATACATACATACATACATACATACATACATACATATATGTATATGTATATATATATATATATATATATATATATATATATATATATATATATATATATATATATATATATATATATATATATATATATATATATATGCTGATAACCACCAGGAAAGAAGAAAACACGAAGTTCCCAAGCGCTTTCGTGTAATTCACATCTTCAGGGGTGAGTACAGACTAGTCTGTACTCACCCCTGAAGATGTGAATTACACGAAAGCGCTTGGGAACTTCGTGTTTTCTTCTTTCCTGGTGGTTATCAGCATATACCTAGATCACGCGCACCTACAGTGATTTACTTGCATATATATATATATATATATATATATATATATATATATATATATATATATATATATTATATATATATATATATATATATATATATATATATATATATATATATATATATATATATATGTGTGTGTGTAATAATAATAATAATAATAATTAACGGTTTATTGAAAGAGCTTGGCAGCCAGAAGGCTGAAAATATACAGTTACATATTTGGGGAGTGGGTTACGAATTACAAATAATATACAAGTAACATAAGTGACACAAATAAGACATATAATAACTTAGATGGGGAAAAGCTCAAACTACAGTTCAATTCAACATAGTGTGTGTGTATATATGTATAGGCATGTGTATATGTATGTATAAAGAAATAAAAAAATAATAATAAAAAAATAAATAAATAAATAAAAAATAAAAATAATAAATAATAAAATAAATAAATATTGAAGTGATAAACGTGGTAACATTATGAGATGTACTTATTACTACCATGCTATTGTACTATTCCAGATGATACTAAATGCTACATAATACTCACTTGAGATAAATGTATAGTATATATCAGGTGCCTCAAAGAGAGCTCAGGTTCTCAACTGGCTCAGCCATGTTAATATTATTATTATTATCCACTCTGTATCTGTATTTTAGCGACGTGTCCTCCTAATATAAATTATTAAGTAATTACTAGATGTTTTAATTGCCTGTATGTTGGCCTGGCGAATTGGCTCGGAATTAACATACCTAGGTAGCATTGCTGATCGTCGCATTCGAGCTATATCACAAAAACTGGCTTTTAGAAAAAAATGGCTTTTTCTGGCTAAATAAACTGTTACAATTCAATTCAAAGTAAGTGTACTTTACTACCTTTTTTGTTGACTTTAGGTAATTTTCGGTGAGCTGGAACCAATTACCCAAAACTCATTGAAACATGGTTTCGGTTAACGAATTTTTCAGTTAACGAACAACCTTCTGGAACACTTTCCAGGATACTGTCAGTAAGGAAAAAGAACTGGGCTGGAGTCACTCCCAAAACCAGAGACGTTATTGAGGACAAATTCCGGCTTGAAAGTCATGTACACTAATACCGACACGTTCTTTGGAGAGTGGAGTTTGAAACACTACATCAACCCAATATAGTAGGTGTTGTAGAACTGTTGTACAACAGGAGAATCGAGCCGGAGGAATGTGAGTTCAATATAGATGGATATGACTCATTTACAAACCTCTCACAGGCAACTTAAAAGATGGGATGTGGTTATTTATGCTAGGCAAGACCTTAGAGTCAGCCACGTGAGGGTGCAGGATGTTTTTGAAGATTCAAAGTGGTGTAGCTTATTAAACTAAAGGAACATCAGACCCTTAGTTGACAATGCAATGGTGCTCAACTCTAGCCAGGATGAGGGAGAAGATGAGGGGCATTCATTGGCCTAGCTCACAAATATACAAGAATGCAGTAGAGTTAACCATTTGATCAATAAATATTTATCCAAGATCAAACCCAGTGGTTCCAGGAACACAAGGGAACCATTACACATGAACCATGAGGCAGTTGACAAAGTTAGGAAAAAACCCAGAAATTCAAGACGTATGCTAGGAAAAGCGATGAGCAGAACAGGAGGTTGTATGCCAGGTCCAGTAAATAAGCAAAGTCAGAATGTATAAGGGCTGAAAAAGAGTCTCAGAGGCAGATTGCAAGTGAGGACAAGTCAAACCCAAAGGCGTTTTACCGCTAAGCAAAGTCGAAATTAAAAATACGAGTACAGTAGGTGTATCGGACCTGAGGCTTGAAGATGGCAGTTACACAGATTCTGACCAGGACAAAGTGGAGGTGTTGAACAGTTTCTTTTCCTCGGTGTTCACAAGAGGAGGATGCGAACAAATCTTCCTGCATTTGAGGACAGACAGTTTGACACAGTGCTGACCCACATTGTGTTCTCAGAAGAGGTTATAAGAAATAAATTGTCAAAGCTGAAGGTTCATAAGAGTCCCGGCCTTGACATGGTGCATCCCAGAATGCTATGAGTGTTGTGCAACGAGCTTGCTGAGCCCTAAAGATCTTGTTCTGTAAATGCCTGGATGAGCAAAACAGTCCCCAGTGATTGGAGAATGGCTTATGTAAGTCCTATGTTCAAGACGGGCGATCATCACTCCAGGAATAATTATAGACAAGTGAGCCTGACCAATATAGTTTGTAAAGTACTAAAGAGCATTATAAGAGATGCCATGATGGAACATCTATGCTACGAAACAACCTGGTTTTATTCCAGGATGCTCCTGCTGGACACAAACACTCAAGATACTAAATGGTTGGACTCAAATTCTGGAACAGGGTGGTAATATAGACAATATATACCTAGATTTTGCCAAGGTTTTCAACAGCATACCCCATGAAGGACTGAGAATTAAATTTGAAGAGTATGGGATTCAGGGAAGTGTCCAAGCGTGGATCGGAGACTTTCTTCATGGCCGCAAGCAGTGTGTGGTGATTAATGGCAAGAACATGTCATGTGTTTGAGTGACAAGCGGGGTACCATAAGGCAGTGTGCCAAGTCCATTGTTGTTCAACTGTTTCATAAATGACAAGCTAGATGCTATACATTCCTCCAAATAAATGTTTGCAGACAATGCCAAGTTATTCTGGGAAATTAAGACTCAAACAGACAATGAAGAGTTACAGATAGATGTCTGTCAGCTTCAATATCACAAAGTGTAATAGTAGGTACTTAAGTCGTACCAACAATAAAGAGGTGTATCACATGTCCCAACGGGATGAAGAAACTGCATTAATAGAGACCGAATGCGAAAAGAACCTGGGTGTGTATGTTGACAACGAACTGAAGTTCTCGGGCCACTGTGAGAAGAAGGTGAATCAAGCAAATAAACTAGCATGTATTATAAGAAGGTCGTTCAGATATCTGGGTGGTCCATCCCTCATAATGCTCTTCAAGAGTGAGGTGCTTCACTGTCTGGAGTACTGTCACCCTGTCTGGTCCCCAAGATATGCTAGAGCCTGTCAGTTGATTGAAAATATTCAAAGAAGAACCACCAGTCTGGTGCCTGCATTATGGCACCTGCAACTGCCTAGCTTATACTATAGACAGGTTGAAAAAACCCACAAGTCCAGAAAACTGGACAATCTGCCAGAGTGCTGTGGTGGCACCAAGCGTGAGCTCTTTTAAGACCAGACTTGACCAACACTGGCGCAGGTACTCATACATTCAGGAATAATTGCATGCCCAGTACTTGCCAACAGTGTGTAACAGAGATGTGACCAACTTCTCAAGTGGTTAACAAGCCAATCAGTGGCAAAGAAGATAAAAATAAGGAAAGAGAAATATATGAATAGAGGAAATTGCAGCAGGCCTATTGGTGTTCAGTAACTTATTCCACTCATCCACAATTTTATTTCCAAATCAGTGTTTACCTATCTCATGCCTAAATCTAAATTTGTCTAATTTAAAACCATTGCTACATGTTCATTCCTGGTTACATAGTTTAAGTACTTTTGTTATAACACCTCTGTTTAACCCTGACTTCCATTTATACACCTCAATCATATTGCCCCCACTCTACATCTCTCAAGGGAGTGGAAACTCAGATGCTTTAATCTGTCACAAATAACAGGGAAGCATTACAACGAATCATCTTAAGATTTTTGAAGATTGTGCCGGTCAACCAAGAGCACCTGGGGCTGAGGAGGCAGGGAGGCAGAGGTAATCCTTGTCCACACTTCAAGTCAGATCATTGTGAGAATAGACTACAGTCAACCCTCACTTTACGCGGTCCCACATTCCGCATTTCCACGTTTACGCGGTGCCCTGCCAGAACCCAGGATGCTCACATTCCGCGGTGGGTGTACCCCTTTACGCAGGTGAAGTATAATTTTTTTATTTAGCTCATAAAATTCATACAAATTATCCGGCCAGAATATAATTTACATTGCTGGAATTCTTACAATTCGATGATCATTTTGAATATAAACATCATAGATTTTGCATTAGACATACAAATTTTAGATATAATGTTTACTCTGAGTAAATATGTTATCTTTTGTGCAAAATATATGACATTTATATTCAAAATATTCCTGGTCTTACAAGGAATCCAGCAATGTCAATTATATTATCCTAACTTTAGTTTGAGGTATTATTTATTACTATACCTGGTTTTCCCCCAAAAATTTCTCAGAGGGAAGAGCCAGGGAGTGTAGTGTGAGAAGAGGGGGAGGGAGTCGAGTCCATTATTTGAATGGACATTAACTTGGCGACTGTATTTCTCTATTTCTCTTAAGTATTAATTGTGTGCATGTACCATCATAAAAGTGGAGTTTGGGGGTCAGCTAGTCTCTATTTCATTTAATCCCATATGTTATGTTATTCACTTTACGAGTTTCTCACTTTCCGCGGTACCCTGTGGGTTACATTAACCGCGTAAAGTGAGGGTTGACTGTATCAGAAATAGAAATAGGACATCACTGAGGCTGTAACACACATCTCGGCTTTCTTAGCAAGTCAGGTCATTGTGCGAACAGAAAAGTTAGATATCAGCTCAGCTGTGACGTAAAAATAGGGTCAGTGTGCATGTGTAAAGAAGAAAATCCGAAGCCAGACCTTTGGCTTCGAAGTTCAAGCTGGTGCCATACCTCTGGCTTTGAAGCCAAAGCTAGCTTCAGCCACAGGTCTACAAATATACAGCACTTATCAACAAAGCAATAAATAATTCAACACTCACAGGGATGAACTGCTCAAGTCGTCCACCAGGGAAGACACCGTAGAGGCGAGGGCCCAGGCGACGCTCCGACAACAGGGCGAAGATGACACTCTCAGCCAGTACGGACTCTAGGGCGTCCTCACCATGAACCTGAGGAAGGAGGCAATACTCATTACTTTCCTTATTGTTATTAATATTGTTCAACTTGAGAATAACAAATTGGTTTATATTTATCCATATGTTGCATTTCTATTTACCCTACTTTCTTGTGAGATGCATCAAGGGAAAACACCTCATAAATGCAGGAAATAGGATTAAAAAATATTGTGATGAAATAAATTTTTAGAAGAATGAAAGAAAGAGTTGAAACAGTAAAAAATAAACAATCCATCACATATACTTTCTCAAATTATTGACTTGCAAAGTATACAAGAACAATCATTAATTTTCACACCAAAACGATGCTTTCTGTCAGGTCACTGATCATGTTAAACTAAGTCATTATGTTCATTCATTATCATATATGAAATTTGGCACAACTTCACACTGTACCACCAACCAAAATGTTATGAAAATGAAGGTAAACACTGGGAGGCTTTATTCAACTTAATGCAACGTCAGTATCCATAGATCTGTAATAAACAGAAAAAACAGCAAAAACAAATTAAGAATGGATAACAGTAAGAGATCAGAGAAAGAGGTTAATAGATTGCACACTTGTCTGCTTGGATCAAATTCATCAACAAGTTCGTTAATTAGATTTTAAGGTTCATTTTCACAGTCCTAGATTGTATTCAACAGTCACTTCGTAAGATGCAAGTTCAGCTAAGGCATCAGCTCTGTCATGTTCTCTGAGGCCGAAACAAACAATCTATTGGATGGAAAATATAGTCGGCCCTTCACATACACGGGTATAGCATAGACGGATTCGCAAATATGCGGATTGCCCCGCCGGAGGAATATTCTGTACATTGAAGTAATTGAAGTACATTCAAATCGCGTGCGGCACCGCACACCGCCCGCCACCACGCGCTCCCTCACTCAGTCAGTCTCGCTGTAACCACGCTTATGTTGACATCAGAATTGTAGGTCGACCCTGATTTTTTTTACCAAAAAATCGTTAATTTATGATATTCCTTGTTTATAGGTCGACCCAAGTTTTTGAGGGTATTGGAACAACAAAACTTTCAGTAAAAACGCTCAACGTCCTATAAACTGAGGCTAGCCGTGCCTGAAACACCGAGTGCCGAAGGCAAATTGTTTACCATTTATTATTACGACACTTTACACAGAAACATGGGTAGTTTCAACAAAAATATTGTATATTTCCATTCAAGTATTTATTCAAGTCAATTAGGAGGGAATATTATTGTAATACAACAGTTTTTTAACTGAAAACCAGTACTGTACACTAATGTACAACAATTTTTATCTCGAGTAAAATATATGACGTTTATATTCAAATTACTGGCTGTCTTGCAAGGATTCCAGAAATGCAAATCATAATCTCCTAACTTCAGTCTGAGATATTATATAAGATAAAAACTGTAAGCCTAAATAAACCCCCGGCTGAGCAGATGGGGGAGGGAGGGACGGAGCCAGCCAGCCAGCGAGGGGTGGGGGGGTGGGGTGGGTTGATGTGATATGTTTGACAGTTTGAGCAGAAGGTCTCTGTGTGTTTATTTAACAGTCCTACTACGCTTCTCCCATTTTTAAATGCCAGTGAAATGGCCTGGGAGAATATAATTAACATTGCTGGGATTCTTGTAAGACACTGATTAATTTGATATTAGATGTGACAGTTGGTGCTGAAGGCCTACGTGTTTATTTATCATTAATTAAGAGTGACTAAGCTCTTCTCATAATTTGCCACCCAAACGACCTGGGTGAATATAACTTACATTGCTGGGATTCTTGTAAGATAGTGATTTATTTGAATACCTGTATAAACAATCTATATTTGCAATAGACATAACAATTTAAGTACCGTAACCATTTAGTACACGTACAGTACAGGTTTGTTCCAAGGTAAAATCTTTTGAACAACGAAAGAAAGCAAAAGTCATTGTTATCGTCATGATTTTATCCCACTTTCCACTGTAATACGTACGTCATTTCAGCAAAAATATTACATTTCCATATTTATTTCTGAGAATATATTCATTCAGTCACAGTTAAGGTAAAATATACTTGTGATGTAATATTTTAATGAAAATACCCGGTATTTAGAAATCCGGTATCGTAGTTTTCTTTTGTTTCAAATTTAATAAACAAAGATTGATGTTTCAAATGTAATGAACAAAAATTTATGTCCAGTATCTATAAATAAACTTTAAAAAAATGAATACTTTATGTTTTACATCGTCCTCTGCATACCATACCATGCATTTGGCTAATTTGGGCTTGCTATGATGACGCAAGAGATATGCCCTGGCAACTGTACCGACACTCACAGTTGGTGGTGCGTTGGTGCGTCGTTTCCATTGTTTACTGGTAGTTACTGGTAAATACTTTTCAACCTAACGAAACTATTACCCGATTAGAGGTCAACCCCCAATTTTTTGCCAAATAATTTGGTCTTAAAAACTCAAACTAGACACAGGTATATACGGTAAATAAGGACTTGGGCGGCCAGGGGTTTGAGGGGGGGCAGCAAAAGTACACGGATTTTTAACATTCACGGGTATCTCTGTTACCTAACCCCTGCGTATGTTAAGGGCCGACTGTACTTCATAATATTCAATATCATAATATTGCAACCAGAAGAGTCTAAATTACAAACCCCTTGTGGCTTCTACTCTGGTCTTTGTACAGAGGGGGGGGGGGGGGAAGGGGTTATTAATTTCTGACTGCACGCCTGGCATCAGGTTGCTTTATTAGGATAAGCAGAAGCACAATATGTGGATCAATATCATAAAAATGAGACGCAGTATTACTTGGTAATAAATGTTTATTTCAGAGAATACCCAGGTATACGATGAAATACAAGTTTAATTTAAAATAACCATGCATGCAATAAAACATAAAAGTCTTATTTTCCAATAACCTGCATACAGTAAGGTCTTGTATTTCGCAAGTAATATAGACTGGAAAAATTGCGCCAAATTCAAATTTGCCAAATGCAAATACAGGTTGTACCTCTCTAGTCCGGCAACCTCGGGACCTGACCGGTGCCGGACCATGGAAATTCACCCTTTTCCTGGATAGATAGTGACTTTTGCTTATGCTTGGAAGCACTAGCACCAATTTCTCTGCATCATGGTCTCTTTGAAGACATATTGAAGGGTTAAATGTCGTATAGAAGCTTCTCAAATTTTGCGAGTTTTTAATTCATCATATTTTATTGGAACACAAAAAAAATAAATAAATAAAAATTTTGACGGCAGAAACTTGAATTTCGACGGGTTTGAACGGCCCCCCAACGTGCAAACGACGAGCATAATCGTGTAAACAGCGTCATTTCTCTTATGTACAAAAGATTCATTATTGTTTATTACTGAATGTCTTTTATATTGAATTAATGTTTATGTGTGCAAAATGAGCAATACAATTCATTAATAATACGTAGAATATTAAAACACACGAGGAAATGACACAGCATTGTCTTCGTTGATTACAAAACCAGTGACTGACTGGTTCTACATATAAAACTGAAGAAAATAAGGCCTTGGCTGTAGCTGTAGTAAAATTAATATGGTTGTTTTAAGTAATGTTATTTAATGTTAATAAATGGAACAATAGAAGTAGCTAACGATAATGGTAAAGAAAAAAGAGAGATCACGTATGTAAGTGCGCATGCACACGTGAAAACATATCGTCACTACTTTACATAAGAATATGAAAGCAACACTTATTCATATATATTTTAATTAATGTTTCTATATTTGTTTTTATTGAGTTAATGTGTGTGTGTGTGCAAAATTAACAATACAATTTATTAATAATACGTGGAATATTAGAGGAGACGAGACGGCTGCCGGCATTGTTTATGTTAAAGCTTACAAAACCAGTGACTGATTGGTTCTACATATAAAACTGAAGAAAATAAGACCCTGATTGTGGCTGTAGTAAAATTAATGTAAAAAAATTAATATGGTTGTTTGAAGTACCGGTAATGTTATTTAATGTTAATAAATAGAACAATATAAGTAGCTAACCATTAATGGTAAAAAAAAAAAGTGAGACTGCGCGTATGTAAGTGTGCACATGTGAAAACATATCGTCATTACTCTACATGAGAATATGAAAGCAACACTTATTTACTGCTCATATATATTGAAGGGTTAAATGTTGTACTCTGTATAGACAAGCAGAGAGAGAGAGCAGCCGAACTGCCAGATGTAAACAAACCTTAAATTCCCGCTGCTTTTTTTTTTTTTTAAGGGGATTAGCCCACCCGGGCATAGGTCACTGACCCACATTGGGGCCTGAGGGGCAAAAATTTAATACTCCTGTAATAATAATAATAATTCAGATAACTAAAAAAAAAAAAAAATGAAAAAAAAAAAAAGCTGCGTATCTACCTATTGGACAAACTAAAATCGTTCCAGACCACGGAAGTTTCCGGACCACAGAATGCCGGACTAGAGAGGTACAACCTGTACATAAACTAATGGGAAAAATAACAATATAGACTGGCCACTCTACATCAACCTCTGATTTTCCCATTTATAACCTCCAAATGATACAAATTCTGCCATTATTGACTTGATTGTGCTTTCCGGAAACTAGTTTTTAGGCCTTCCTCAAGTAATTTAATCACACGCTGCTTATTCTACACCAAGTACAGTACTTGGCAAACTTAACTCCCTTATGATAGTCCCGCTTCTCCTTTTCCTTATTTGGCCGCTTAGGTGGGTCTATCCCACCCCCACCAGTAGGACCCCCAGTAGAGGTAGAGCCCATTATTTTGACTCGACAGGTGGTAGCACCACCTAAAAAATCACATAATAACAGCCCGGGCGGTCGCTAGGATGGCGCAGGCTACAACGTGATAGTTGTGTTCTTATAAACCTCTTTTACGTTCACCATCGGCAATTCGATCACCAGAGCGCTTCTTGAAAACATTCTTCTTACCTTGTCTTTCCGTATTCATCGTTAACAGAACAAAAATGGAGAAAATAGCAAAAATCACGGAGTAATTGACAGAAACCGCCGATTCAACTGATCACGTGATGTAAATAGAGAGCGCTGGTGTAAACTGTTATTAGTCCTCACTGCGAAACATTCTTTTTACTTACAGTATAGTCTCGATTTGCGTGGATTTCCTTTACGCGTTTGGTCATTTACGCGTCACCTGGCCAGACCGGCAATTATTATTTATGCGGTTCATTCCATCATTTAAATGCGGGAAGCGGCGCGGGCAGGGTGCGCACTAGGTCGCCCAGCCAACAAAACATTACCGAGTTCTTCATCCGCCACCCACCACAGCCAGCCCAAGTCAGTGATAGTGAGGATATGGACTTTGTGGGGTTTGACAAAGAGGCCCTGCAAGCCTCTGTGGTGCACAGTGATACAGGTGATACAGGTGAGGGCCAATAATCTACCCTCTGCCTCAGAACCAAACCCCCATCCCCGTGTGCCCAGCCATCTCTACTAACGTAAGTGTTAAAAAACCTAATACAGTGGTCCCTCGGTTAACGAGCACAATACGTTCCAGCAGGTTGCTCGTTAACCGAAAAACTCGTTAACCGAAACCATTGTTTCAATGGGTTTTTGGGTAATTGGTTCCAGCTCACCGAAAATTGCCTAAATTCAACAAAAAAGGTAGAAAGGTACACTTACTTTAAGGTGTGTATGTAGAAGGCTCCTGGATGATGATGATGGGAATTAGAATGGGGGTGGAGGAGAAGGGAGAAGAGAAGGCATTGGGGTGGAAGAGACGTCACCCCATGGTGCCATTTCACCCATAAAATTTTAGTTCTCTTGGTGTAATTCAAGATTATTTTCTTTATATCAACACTACACTGCATTATATATTGTCAATATGTAAAATAAATTTCAAAATGACCAATAATTTGCTTGGAAACACAGAAAAAAAGCGTTTAGTTGAAAAGAGTCTCAAGCAAGATGTTACCTCCAGTGAAAAGAGAGAGAGAGACTAACATCTGTTTGTGTGTTAACAGGCCGGATAGCACGCCAGAAACTAGTTTCTTTACCTTCAATTATGTTCAATAATTGTTAAAATGACTAAAAAAGTTAATATTAAACTTTAAAATTTATTGAATAGTATAAACTTCGTGATATTTACTAAAATAGTAAGGAATTTAAGCCCTAAAACCGATATTGTATTGGCGGACTAATACTACAGCTGGTGGACCGCCAAATACAAGAGAAAACATGTTGAGGTAGGCTCGCAAAAAACTTGTTAATCGAGGGATTGCTCGTTAACCGAAGTTAAGAATCTTATGGAAGGTAAATCGAAACCGAAATCTCATTAACCGAGGCGCTCGTTAACCGAGGGATCACTGTATAAAGGGGATGGTAGTGGAGGCAATTGCGCCAGTACAGAACCAGGGGACAGCGGCACACCCTCCACCCACTCTACCTCCCACCCAGGAGGAGGCGAGCTCCATGAAACAATGTCATCTCTGACCACAGCCCACAAAATACAATGTATTTAGTAAAAGAGACAGCTACTGAGAATGGGAGACGCCGGAGTCACTACCAAGATCAGAGACGTTCCCAAGAACAGATTCTGGCTTGAAAGTCATGTACACTAATATTGACACGTTCCCTGATAAGAGAGAGGAGTTTGAAACCATACTCAAAGTACACTAACCCGATACAATAGGTGTTGTAGAACTGTTGTACAAGAACAGGAGAATTGACCCGGAGGAATGCGAGTTCATTATAGATAGATATGACTCATTTATGAACCTTTCTCAAGCAGGTGGTAGGCAGCTATCAAACAGGGAGGTACTACCGCCTGGGAAGATATTGAAAGAATAATGTGTTGTCTAATGGTAGACCCAGCTGCCAGATAGCATCACAAAAATTGTGACCAAGTCCCAGGTTGCTGATTTGACTTTCTTCCTCATTTACACATAATTGCAGGGTTTCAATTGTTTCTCTTACTTTGACAACACAACCTACATAATAATGTATATCGTTTCTCATTCTTGATTTATTTTTTTCGTTTTTGTATATATTTATGGTCATTATTATTATTTTGAGTACAGTGACCCCTCGGTTAACGAACTCAATCGGTTCCAGAAGGTCGTTCGTTAACCGAAAAGTTCGTTAACCGAAACCATTGTTTCAATGGGTTTTTGGGTAATTGGTTCCAGCTCACCGAAAATTTCCTAAATTCAACAAAAATGGTAGAAAAGTTCACTTACTTTGAGGTGTATTTGTAGAAGGCTCCTGGATGATGATGATGATGATGGGATTTAGAATGGGGGTGGAGGAGAAGGAAGAAGAGAAGGCATTGGGGTGGAAGAGAAGTCACCCCATGGCGCCATTTCACCCATAAAATTTTAGCTCTCTTGGTGTAATTCAAGATTATTTTCTTTAAATCAACACTGCACTGCATTATATATTGTCAATATGTAAAATATATTTCAAAATGACCAATAATTTGCTTGGAAACACAGAAAAAAAGCATTTAGTTGAAGAGAGTCTCAAGCAAGATGTTACCTCCAGTGAAAACAGAGAGACTAACGCCTGTTTGCTGTGTTAAGAGGCTGGATGCCGCGCATTAAACTAGTCACTTTACCTTCAATTATGTTCAATAATTGTTGAAATGACTAAAAAATTTAATATTAAACTTTTAAAATTATTGAATAGTATAAACTTCTTGATATTTACTAAAATAGTAAGGAATTTAAGCCCTAGAACCGATTAATGTATTGGCGGACTGATACTAAAGCTGGTTGCCTGGTCAGTGCAAGCGAAAACATGTTGAGGTCGGTTCGTAAGAAATTCGTTAACCGAATTTTTGTTCGTTAACCGAATTGAAGATCCTTATGGAAGGCAGTTCGTTAACCGAAATTTCGTTAACCGAGGCGTTCGTTAAACGAGGGGTCACTGTATATTATTTGAATTTTTTGTACAGGTACAGTATTTTGTTATTAATTTTTGAATTATTAAAATAATAATAATAGTTATTATTATAATTATTATTATTATTATTATTATTATTATTATTATCAATATATTTCCCCCCCCCCCCCCCCACACCCTGATGTAGGTCAGTAAAAAAAAAATATTCTTCAAGACACTATCTGTCAATCAAAGTACCCCAACTTGCCTCCCCCCCTCTTCCAACCGTGCTAGATGGTCGGTCCCAACCCTCCCCCCCACCCCCAACCCCTACCAGAGAAATGTTGGGTGAAAAACTAATTTTAACTTTTGGTAATAAATAATACCTCAAACCAAAGTTAGGATAATATAATTGACATTGTTGGATTCCTTGTAAGACCAGGAATATTTTGAATATAAATGTCATATATTTTGCACAAAAGATAACATATTTACTCAGAGTAAACATTATATCTAAAATTTGTATGTCTAATGCAATATCTATGATGTTTATATTCAAAATGATCATCAAATTGTAAGAATTCCAGCAATGTAAATTATATTCTGGCCGGGTAATTTGTAAGAATTTTATGAGCTAAAACAAATATCTTCAGTTAATAAAAAAAAAAATATTCTTCACACCGTGCCAGATGGTCGGACGGTCCCTCCCTCCCCCTCACCCCCCACGAACCCTCCCTACCAGATAAATGTGTGGGAAAACCAGACTATTTACCTTTTTAGTAATAAATAATAACTCAGACTGAAGTTAGGATAATATAATTGACATTGTTGGATTCCTTGTAAGACCAGGAATATTTTGAATATAAATGTCATATATTTTGCACAAAAGATAACATATTTACTCAGAGTAAACATTATATCTAAAATTTGTATGTCTAATGCAAAATCTATGATGTTTATATTCAAAATGATCGTCAAATTGTAAGAATTCCAGCAATGTAAATTATATTCTGGCCAGGTAATTTGTATGAATTTTATGAGCTAAAACATATATCTTCATTAAATAAAAGAAATATTTGAAAATGCGCTCCGAAATCCATGCCGGAAAACTGAAGGTTACGGTTTATCGATTGCCGGATTTTTGATGGTCAACCTGTATATTAAAATAATAAAAATGTATTATAAACCTGTCTAACATACCGTAAAAGAACAATATAACCCGGTAATAAACAAAGCTGCTATCATCACCCCCCCCCCCCCCATTTGCCAGTGACAAGAAAGGGAAAGTGACCTTGACTGTGACCGCCTGTGGCTATTTTTAGCCGTCCTTGTGTTCGGAGGTGGAAAGTAATGCATATCTGTATATTTACTTATCATAATACTTATCTCCTATAAATAATTCATTTAAAATTTATTTTTTTACAAACAATATTCAGTAAATGACTGCGTTAATTCTTGAAACTACCAACAATGGTAAATTTAGGATATAAATTATGAACAGAAGTCACGTCATGTATTCGGAGTTTGGTCCTTAATGATCACCATAAATGTCTGGTCAACTTCACCTACCAGGTATAATGGTAGCCTCCCTTTTTCACAAAACAAGTATATAATTAAAGAAAATACTTGCAGTGTGTTTAATATATTACAGTATTTTATAAATAAATTAATAAACAAATAAATCGGCAAATCTATTTCAAGTAAATGGAAATATTTTACTCACACCGACATTAGTTCCAGTTAAATAACAGACGCTTAAGTGAGTCACTAGTGTTTACACTACTGTACACCAGCCGGTAAAATTTGATGCCAATACTTGAAGTGAATTGGCCTTATTTTAAATAACCAACCATAAATAAATGCAAAAAGGAAAAAAGATCAAAGGTGAGAAACAATATATTGTATGTATGTTGTGTTGTCAAAGGAAGAGAAACAATTGAAACTCTGCAATTGTGTGTAAATGAGGCAGAAAGATAGATCAGCAACCTAAGACGTGGTCACAATTTTCATGATGCCATATGGAAGTAGGATCTACCATTAGACAATACTGTACATTATGCTTCCAATATCTTCCCAGGTGGTAGTATCTCCCTGTTTGGTAGCTGCCTACAACTTTTAGTAATATTACTTTGATACAACATGATAAATTAGACAAACAATGAAAATAAACAAACAAAAGTTATTTACCAAGACCTTCTCTCTGAGAACAGAGGGTAAGAGATGGAGGGGACATAAGACGGCTATTTATAGCCCGTCTTTGTGTAGGAAGTCGATCACACTATAAATAATTCATTTAAAATTTATATTTTTTACATAGAATATTCAGTGCATGACTGCGATTATAAAATATTGTGAAATATATAAATACAGTAAGTCCCCAAGTTACGTACATAATGGGGACCAAAAGGTTGTACTTAACTCGAAATGTACGTAACTCGAAAATCCCCAACCCTATAATGTTATCTGGTGGTAATTAATACAACTTATCAAATGCAAACATATTTTATTTAACATAAATGCGGCATAAGTAGCGGCAACACTCGTGACGCAGTCAGCCGTCGCAGTCGTCACTATCATCCATATCACGCGGCACTGGATCAGGTGTAGATGATGTTGATGGCACTGGATCAGGTGTAGATGATGTTGATGGCACTGGATCAGGTGTAGATGATGTTGATGGCACTGGATCAGGTGTAGATGATGTTGGCAATACGGCTGCTGGTTTGAAGAATTTGTGGATGGATGTTTGGGTTGTCATCTTCTTTTTTTCTTCATAAATTATGTGATAGCATTTAATAGCCTCTTGGATCGCTGCTGACACCTTGGCAAGTCTTTCTTCATTTGGATCTTGCTGTTCAAAAAGTGCCAACATTTCCTCCCCCTTTGCAAAAGCCTGCGCCATCAGTTTAGTTTGGAAATGCTTTGTAGGCATTTCAACTTGATCTTCTTCAGCTGTTTCTATTTCCCGTCGTTGCTTCTCCAACTCAATCAACTCGTCATTTGTCAAGTCCTTGCCGTGGGCGTCGAAATACTCAGAGAAGTCATTCTCCTTCAGGTCTAACTCCAGTTTCTCACTTATTTTGATTAAGTTGTTGATCACAGCATTCTGCTCCTCCTGAACATTCTCAAACCCACTGAAGTCGTTGACAAACTGTGGACAGATTTTCTTCCACACGCCGTTCATGCAGGATGATGTAACCTCCTGCCAGGATGCACCGATGTTTTTAATTGCCTTGTAGATATTATAGGACTTCCAAAATTCCTTGAGAGTCATCCCATTGTCATCAGTTGCCTTCAGTGCTTGGCGGAAGGTGCGCCTAAGATAATATTTTTTAAATGTTGCAATGACGCCCTGATCCATTGGCTGGATGATAGATGTTGTGTTGGGTGGCATGTACACAGCCTTTACCTTTGGGTGGAAGTCATCCAGGAAAGGGGGGTGACCAGGTGCATTGTCAAGCAGCAGGAGGATGTTGAAGGGTATACCATTGTCCCTGCAATATTTTTCCACGTCTGGTATAAGATGGTGGTAGAACCAGTCTTGGAAAAGTGCCTGTGTAACCCATGCTTTAGTGTTACTTTTCCATATGACAGGAAGGGATGCCTTTGCAATGTTTTTGAGTGCTCGTGGGTTTTCAGAACTGTACACAAGCAATGGTTTTAATTTAAAATCACCAGCTGCATTACCACCAAGAAGCAGCGTCAGTCTGTCCTTCGCTACTTTAAACCCAGGCATTGACTTCTCCTCTTTGCTTATGTACGTCCTGTCAGGCATTTTTTTCCAATAAAGCCCAGTTTCATCCACATTGAAGATCTGTTGTGGTGTGTAGCCTCCCTCGTCAATAATTTCCGCGAGTTTCTTTGGAAATTCCTGTGCTGTTTTCCAATCAGCACTCGCCGCCTCACCAGTCACTCGAACATTATGCAGCCTATTTCGCACCTTGAATCGGTTAAACCACCCATGGCTAGCATTGAATGTCACAGTATCATCAGGGTGATCTTTCTTTAGGTCGTTGAAAAGACTTAGGGCTTTCTCCTGAATCATACTGAGACACAGAG
This sequence comes from Homarus gammarus, assembly GCA_958450375.1. Classification (NCBI taxonomy): domain Eukaryota; kingdom Metazoa; phylum Arthropoda; class Malacostraca; order Decapoda; family Nephropidae; genus Homarus; species Homarus gammarus. The sequence continues at coordinate 508,146 of CAUDMG010003755.1, forward strand.
GCTTACGTTTTTGTGTGCAGTCCTCGATCCACATCGCAAGATATTTTTCCATTTCTTCCAGGACCTTCCCTCTTCTTTTAGTTATAATCGTAGATTGCATTGGCACTGCAGATTTCACATGTTCCTTGATCTTTTCTTTGCCCTTATCAATTGTATTAACAGTTGACCGACTCAGGTTAAATTTGCGGGCAACATTGGTCAACTTTTCACCACTTTCAAGCAGTTTTATTATGTCCATTTTTACCTCTAGTGAGATTGCTTGACGTTTCGTAGCACTCCCACTGGCTTCACCACTCTTATGCTTTACACCAGTCATTGCACACAGAGTAAAGTGTACAAAATAGGGCAGAAATTCACAGGAGAAGTACTGTATGCACAATGACCACGCTTGTTGTTTTGGTGCGTCTAGCGTGTCGTCTGCATGGTCAGTGATAGTGGCGGCGCGGTGCGGCTGGCTCGCCCGCCAAATTTAAAAATTGCTCGCCCTTTTAAGACAATATTTTTGCAATTAAAGACTTCAGAAACGATGTACGTATCGGCCGTTTGTACGTAAATCGGATGTACGTAACTCGGGGACGAACTGTATATATATATATATATGTATATATATATATATATATATATATATATATATATATATATATATATATATATATATATATATATATATATATATATATGCAAGTAAATCACTGTAGGTGCGCGTGATCTAGGTATATGCTGATAACCACCAGGAAAGAAGAAAACACGAAGTTCCCAAGCGCTTTCGTGTAATTCACATCTTGTTCTGCATTACTCTATCTAGTCTGTACTCACCCCTGAAGATGTGAATTACACGAAAGCGCTTGGGAACTTCGTGTTTTCTTCTTTCCTGGTGGTTATCAGCATATATATATATATATATATATATATATATATATATATATATATATATATATATATATATATATATATATATATATATATATATATATATATATATACAGTGACCCCTCGTTTAACGAACGCCTCGGTTAACGAAATTTCGGTTAACGAACTGCCTTCCATAAGGATCTTCAATTCGGTTAACGAACAAAAATTCGGTTAACGAATTTCTTACGAACCGACCTCAACATGTTTTCACTTGCAATAACCAGGCAACTAGCTTTAGTGTCAGTCCGCCAATACATTAATCGGTTCTAGGGCTTAAATTCCTTACTATTTTAGTAAATATCAAGAAGTTTATACTATTCAATAATTTTAAAAATTTAATATTCAATTTTTTAGTCATTTCAACAATTATTGAACATAATTGAAGATAAAGTGACTAGTTTAATGCGTGGCATCCAGCCTCTTAACACAGCAAACAGGCGTTAGTCTCTCTCTGTTTTCACTGGAGGTAACATCTTGCTTGAAACTCTCTTCAACTAAACGCTTTTTTTCTGTGTTTCCAAGCAAATTATTCGTCATTTTGAAATATATTTTACATATTGACAATATATAATGCGGTGCAGTGTTGATTTAAAGAAAATAATCTTGAATTACACCAAGAGAGCTAAAATTTTATGGGTGAAATGGCACCATGGGGTGACTTCTCTTCCACCCCAATGCCTTCTCTTCTTCCTTCTCCTCCACCCCCATTCTAAATCCCATCATCATCATCATCCAGGAGCCTTCTACATACACACCTCAGAGTAAGTGAACCTTTCTACCATTTTTGTTGAATTTAGGAAATTTTCGGTGAGCTGGAACCAATTACCCAAAAACCCATTGAAACAATGGTTTCGGTTAACGAATTTTTCGGTTAACGAACGACCTTCTGGAACGGATTGAGTTCGTTAACCGAGGGGTCACTGTATGTATATATATATATATATATATATGTATATATATATATATATATGTATATATATATATATATATATATGTATATATATATATATATATATATATATATATATATATATATATATATATATATATATATATATATATATTTGTGTAATAAATGTATGTAGTAAGTATGTACAGTAATCTTTTTCACTCAAATCCTAATGAAACACTATTGAATTAGAATACTGTAGCTGGTGTAAACAGTCGGAACAGTCCCACCACCGATTGTCTCTCGTGAAGCAAGCTTATAAATTAAAGAAAATACTTGCAGTGTGTTTAATATATTACAGTATGTTATAAATAAATAAATAAACAAATAAATCGGTAAATCCATTTCAAGTAAATGAAACAATTGTATTCGACACCGACATTAGTTCCAGTTAAATAACAGACGTTTAAGTGAGTCACTAGTGTTTACACTACACCAACCGGTAACATTTGATGCCATTACTTGAAGTGAATTGGCCTTATTTTAAAAAACCATGGATGTGTAAACAGCACTGGTCAATGGGATGGTTGGTAAAGGACTACAGGGTCAGTAAGCTCCCAATGGTTTAGTGTCACATTTGGGGTACTGGTCTTATACAGCGAATAGGGCTCAAAAGCTACTTTTTAAATGGACATTTTTGAGGTCGTCATATACACCCCGTCGCCTTGTAGGCCGAGATATACGGTAGGTAACAGAGATACCCGTGAATGTTAAAAATCCGTGTACTTTTGCTGCCCCCCCCTCCCCCATGTCCTTATTTACCATATATACCTGTGTGTAGTTCGAGTTTTTAAGACCGAATTATTTGGCAAAAAATTGGGGGGTCGACCTCTAAACAGGTAATAGTTTCGTTAGGTTGAAAAATATTTACCAGTAACTACCATTAAACAATGGAAACGACGCACCAACGCACCACCAGCTGTGAGTGTCGGTACAGTTGCCAGGGCAGATCTCTTGCGTCATCATAGCAAGCCCAAAGTAGCCAAATGCATGGTATGGTATGCACAGGACGATGTAAAACATAAAGTATTCATTTTTTAAAGTTTACTTATAGATACTGTACATAAATTTTTGTTCATTACATTTGAAACATCAATCTTTGTTAATTAAATTTGAAACAAAAGAAAACTACGATACCGTATTTCTAAATACCGGGTATTTTCATTAAAATATTACATCACAAGTATATTTTACCTTAACTGTGACTGAATGAATATATTCTCAGAAATAAATATGGAAATGTAATATTTTTGTTGAAATGACATACGTATTACAGTGGAAAGTGGGATAAAATCATGACGAAAACAATGACTTTCGCTTTCTTTCGTTGTTCAAAAGATTTTACCGTGATCGCTTTTCGAATGGTTTTCAGTTAAAAAACTGTTGTATTGCAATAATATTCTATCCTAATTCACTTGAATAAATACTACGATACCATACTTCTGAATATTTTCATGAAAATCCATCAAAATAATTTTCCTTGTCATCGTCTTCAGCACACAGTTGCCAGTTTCAAGATTTTCCGTTTAAAATTTTAAGTTACCGAGTATTTCTTTTCCCAAATCGTTTTACAATACTGTAAGTAAAACAGTTTACTATTGTGCAAATCCCACAGAAAAAAATTAACACCAAAAAAAAAAAAAAAAAATGCTGTCTGACTTGCAACACTGTTGGTAGGGTCAAGTGGTTCTAACGGCATCCTGCCAGTACCCGGTAATCAAATTTATAACAGTGTGTAACCTCAATTACTGTAGTATATCTAATGTAGGCAATATGAAGTAAAAAATACCAGTTAAAGTGAGAAATTGAACGAGAATAAACAAGAAAGATGTCATTGGGCTATTTTTGGTAGGGTTGAGGGAGAGAGTACCAGCTGTTTGGTCTTTTTTGGCGGGAGAGTCATGCACATATCCGTACTGGTATTTGTTTGGTGTCTTCTGTATTTTTAAAAATGAATTGTAAATTGTAAATTAAAAGTACCGTAACATTGTATTATATACAAACTTGTCATATTTCTGGAAAATAAGAAGCAAGAAAATAAGAATATACCGGTAAACACAATTTCAACGTACGCTAAAATTAAAGGCTGCTTAAGAAGGGCCGATGCAAAAACAAAGCCTCCGCGACCAGGGCTCTGCCGTATCAGCTAGACGGTACACGTGTTTTTCGAATCGTTTTCAGTTAAAAAACTGTTACATCACAAGTGAATTAGGAAAGAATATTATTGTAATACAACAGTTTCTTAACTGAAAACCATTCGAAAAGCTATTACGGAAACATCTTTTGAACGAAGGAAAACGAAAGTCATTGTTTTCATCACGAATTTATCCCACTTTCCACTGTAATACGTACATCATTTCAACAAAAATATTACATTTCCATATTCTCAGAAATAAATAGTAGTTTTGCTGAAACGTGATGTATTTCAATGTAAATTAGGATAAACTACATGACGAAAACAAAAGACTTAACCAAACCTTCCGATGTTCAAGAGATGTTACTCGTTTTTTTAATAGTTTTCTGTTAAAATACTGTTATGTGGGAGAGACTCGGGTGATCCTTATAATCAGGGGTAAAGGAAACACACTGATGTCAAGTTCGTAAGTTCTATTTCTGGGACAAACACACAAAAGGAGTTAAGACAGGGGAAACAGCGTCCTGTCTTGGAATCTCTCCGGGTATCTCTATCTGCGCATGCGCGTACAGCGCGCATGTGCCTAAAGTCTGAACTAACACTCGTGACAAAAGGGAGTATGATTATAACATATAATAGAGAGACCAGAATCAATAATGGTAAATAGTACAGTTACATAATACAGCATATTCGTCTCATATATCTACACCTCCCTCCCCCTCACGCTCGTAGTGGGATCTAGAGCGGACTCTTTTTCCAGGAGCCTTTGAGAGTGACGTGGGAAAACTGGGGGGTCACTGAATGAGGACTTACTTTTCTCGTCCAAGCAAGGGTTCACAGGGATGTGGGGGAGGGGTTCACCACTAGGGGACGGTACTGAACGAAGAAAGCGGCGATTCCGCCACCATACCCGACCACTAGGGAGACGGACCTCGTAATCCCTGGTCTTGCCGCAGCCCATGACAACCCCGACCTTGTCCCAGCGGTGAGACGTCGGGTCTTGAATCCGAACTGTTTGCCCGATACTCAACCTGGGAAGGGGTCGGGTGTGCTGATCGTACTGTGCCTTTACCTGGTCAGCACGGGCGGCTGCACGACGATCGCAGTACTCGGTCTTGGCCTGCCACTCCCTCGAGAAGGACTCAGGATGGGCAGGGACATATGACCGTAGTGGGTAGCCCTATAACATCTGTGCTGGGGAGCGACCTGTGAAGTTGGGGGTATTCTGCAATTCCAATAAACCCCGGTCAAACTCCTCACAGTCAATGTTGCCTGAGGGTGCCGTCTTGAGGATAAGATGCTTGACGGACTTTACGGCAGCCTCAGCAAGTCCATTGGGCTGGGGATAATGTGGCGAGGACACCACATGATAAACTCCCCATCGCTCCATGCAGTCCCGGAAGTCGTTGCTGGTGAACTGGGGCCCGCCGTCAGTCCTCAGGTGGAGAGGGACACCAACTTCCCGGAAGTAGCGACAGAACATACGTACTGTATGAGAGGCAGTAGTGTTGCCTCCGCAGGGAACGACAACAGGCCAACCTGAGAGCCGGTCGGCGATGACGAGAAAGGACTTTCCCGCCACAACGAAGAAATCCGCGGAGACGGACTCAAAGGGCCTCGTAGGGTTGTCGTTGTTCATGAGGGGTTCCTGCTGCTGACTAGGCTGCAGCACCTGGCATGGCTCGCAGACTTGAACGGAACTAGCGATGTCGGAGTCGATGCCTGGCCAAAAAACAGCTTGTCTCGCCCGGAACTTCGTAGCTTTCACACCCCTGTGGCTGTCGTACAGGTGGGCTAGAGTGCGGCGGCGGAGGGCGGCAGGAACCACAACTCTTGCTCCATACAAGACGAGGTCGCCAACAGCATAGAGGTCGTCCCGCATCTTCCAGTATGGGAGTAAAGAGCTGTGTAAGTCGTACCGGTTGGAGGGAAATCCCGAGGTCACGCAGTTCAGTAGACGGATATACGAAGCGTCCGCTCTTGCCGCGGCTCGGAGTTCCTAAAGAGTCCTGTCGGCGTCCTGCGGTGGAGACTCTTCTGAGATGACGGCGTTCACGGTCACTACAGTCCTGAGGTGTGCAGTAGCATCAGCACATGCGATCTCGTCCTCTGGTGTGGGGTGGCTGACTGGGGCTCGTGACAAAGCATCAGGGATGCAGAGCAGCTTGCCAGCACGCCACACAGCTGTGAAGAGGTAGGGCGAGATCTTCTCCTTAAGGCGTTGGAGGCGGGGATTCTCGACCGCATCCAAGGAGAAGTGGTTCAGGATCGGGATGAGTGGCCGATGAGCTGTCATGAGGTTGAAGTGTTGTAGGCCGATCAGATACAACCTACATTTGGACATGGCCCAGACGGCGGCTAACAGCTCCAGTTCGATGGTGGCGTAGCGAGTCTCGGTGTCAGTGAGAAACCGAGAGCCACACTGAACCAGACGAAGGCGTCCATTGCCGTGGTCCTGTAGCCGAGCGTATCCAATCCCGTAGAGGCGAGAGGCATCAGTCTGGAGGACAACTGGCAGGGCCGGGTCGAAGGAAGCGAGAACAGGTGGGCTAAGGAGAGCTGTCTTGACGCGACGGAATGCCTCATCATGGTCAGCTGTCCAGGTGAATGTTCTCTTGGGGCTCATCAAGGGGCGTAGGCGCTGTGCTGCAGCGGCGATGTCGGGGGTGAACTCAGCCAACTGGTTTACCAGGCCCATGAACGAGCGGAGGTCGGTCAGGTTGGCAGGAGTTGGGAAGTCCCGGATCGCGCTGCCTTCCAGGATCAGCCGAGATGCCCTTGCCTGAGAGGGCGTACCCACAGAAGTTCACACTAGGTGCGGCGACCACAAACTTATCCTCGTCACATAGGAGCACGTCGTTGATGACCTTGACACAGTTCGCCTCACCCTGAAGGGCCATGTCACCATGGAGGCAGAAAGCATCGCCGGTAGCCACGAAACCCATAGGTCCTCTGCAGTGCTGAAATCGGCCGTACGGTGTGATGAACGTCGTGAGGTGCTGATCTTCTTCCGCAAGTTCTATCTGCCAGTACCCACATAAGGCATCTGCTGTAGTAAAATACCTTGCCTTCGGGTCCACACTGCGTATAGCGGCGAAGGGTGTCGGTGAAGGGTGGGTCAGGCGGGAAACTTGGCTATTCAGCTTGGTGAGGTCGACGGTGATACGAACTCCAGTAATGTTCTTGGCGACTGCTACCATGGGGTGACACCAATCCGAGGGGTCGTCACCAGCGGGCTTAATGATCCCCTGGGCTACCATAGAGTCGAGTTCCTTCTTAACTTGGCTCTGGAAAGCGAAGGGTATCTGTCGCGGTGTGTGGATGGCGAAAGGTACTGCGTCATCCTTCAGGTGTATTCTCATGGGGGAGCCAGCCATTGGCTTGAGTGGAGCCGTCTTGAGGTCCTCCTTGGAAACCAGCACGTCCTTGAATTGCAGTAGGAAGAACTCCCTGGCTGCAGAAGGTGACGTAATGGGTGGGAGGGGCAGGTCCTTGCACCTGTTGACATGTTTTATTTCCAGAATTGGCTTAGGGAAGTCTGGAGATATTATGGCCAACTCTTGACAATGGCCATAAGACAGTAGTGGCATCTGAACACCTTTGTGGACCTGAATCCTGGCAGAACATGACTGCTTACCTAGGGTGAGGGTAGCCTGAAATGTACCCAGAGCAGGTGCCATTGTAGAACCGTCTGCGGTGAGCGTTGTAGAAGTTGACGGTGGTTGCAAGCTGCTCCTAGGGATCCCCAGAATGTCGAGGTGTCTTGTGCCGATGACTGTGACGTCCGCACCTGTGTCAGGAAGCATCTGGATACGGGATGTAATGTCGCCGTATGACAGGTGAACACAGATGGGCTGAGGTGTCTTGCTGACAGGGGAAGAAGAGGATCCCACGCGACGACAGCGCTTGTTCTTCGCCGCCTGAGACTTGCAAGTAGTATTATTCTTCTTCTGTGACTGACAGCATTTGTCATAGTGTCCAATGCAGCTACAGGAGCGGCACTGAACGTTGTTGGCAGGGCACTTCAGTGTCCTAGCCCAATGACCACGACGGCCACAGCTATTGCAGGTGCTGTCAGCGGCAGGGCATTCAGAACCATGCCGACGAGCACAATACTGGTAGGAATGACCTGGCGTCGAAGTCTGAAGTGATGCTGAAGAGTGATGCGAAGCTGAAGGCGGATGTGAAGCTGAAGTCTGGTCACGTCCTTTGTTTTTCTTATATGCGGAGATGGCACACAGCTGGTTAGATGGACCACGAATGGCAGAAGTCGCACTTCTGGTGGCTTCGTAAGAGCGGCAATGTGGTGACAACATCCTGTAGAGAAGAGGCAGTGTCGAGGGAGATGAGCTTCTGAATAAGCTCTTCGTCCCGCACGCCCATGAGGATAATCATCTTCAGCTGTGTTTCCTCACAAGTCGACGAGTTCCCAGGACAAACGTCAACTTCCTCAGCAATGCGTCTGAGTCGTACATAAAAATCGGCAAACGACTCACCCTCCAGCTGCTTACAACTGAGAAGTTCTCTCCTACGCAGAGCTTCGTTGCGGAGACCCTTGATATGCGTCTGTAAAGCATCCAAGATGTAATAGGCCCCTGTCTCATCAACAGAACGTATTATATAAATGGGTCAATACATCTGATATTATATTCAGATTCACCACCCTGTAACTATCCACTGTCTATGAGTAAGACACGAGATGGACACGTGAGCGGGCAACTCACCCAAGAGGGCGAGACCCATAGCTCAGCATTTCTGTAAGCATGCACTGCGATGCCCCTAAGCTTCAGTAGCTCACCTCAACTCATATCGTAAGGACGTGACCTAACGTTTATCATACATAAACGCCGTCCCCTTCTCATTCACTCCTAGACAGTGAGACTTACGGTTGATATACACTCAGGAATTATATATACAACCTTTTATAATAAAACAAAGGAACTACCATTTGGGTTTCGTTACTTAAAACCCAAATATAAATATGTGTGAACGGACTGGTTAATTGGACAAGCAGCCGATTCATATAGGTGGCAAGCGGTGTGTACGGATTCTTCAAACTGGTAGTCGTATCATCCGTCTGTGTCTTGTGAAAAACAAGAAACCACACAGCAGTGACGCGTTACATAATCCGAGTGTTTTTATAACTATATCCCGTATTGAGACGATATGTAGCGAGCGCTCCTTATCTCTGTCACATACAAATACGTGCAGAATTCGTAATATACAAATATTACAGCCTGTTGGTACATATCCAGATTGAGCCGGTTGAGATAGACTCCACTCAGCATTCCCTAGACATTACAGTGTTGCAGTGTTGAAAAACAGTTTCGTAGCCTGGAATTCAATTGGTATTTCACTAGCAGCTGAGCAGTATTGTTGTGTCGTCAGCGCGAATTACGAATTCCGGTGTCATCATACAGATCTCCATATATACGTGGACTGTGAAGAATTGGCACACGGCAGTTTCGCCAGCGAACCAGCAACCACCAGTGTGATAACCAATCATCATTTTCTGATCGCCGGAGGAGGAACTCAACTAATTCAAGTGGACTCGTCTCTTACCAAAGCAGAAGCGTCTCTCGTTGCCAAGGAAACCAGCAGCAGCGCACGCATCCTAGGAAGAGGCCCTGCCCACACTCCACCCACCACTCCACTCAGAACTTTTGAAGGATCACATTTTCTATACAGACGTACTACTCTGTATAAATAGGTATTTAAATTACATAGTTCTACACACATGAACACGTTCGAGAGATATCTTCACACCGATAGGTTCGTCGGATAGGATTATTTCAATGATAAAGTGTCGAATGTAAGATTAATGTATTGAAATCCTATAATTTACAGTAGTTTGTAAGTGTCTGTCTTCTTATTGATAGTTTAAAAATTAACTACAATTCATATTCATTTGTCTTGTAAATGAGAGGCAAGTGATCTACTTACTGTTAAGTATTCATTGACCCAAGGGGGCTAATAGATAATTTCTAAGTTTCCCATGTCTAATGTAGATGAAATCGAACGCCTAGCGCAACTGCTTGCTGATAACCAACTCATCAATGATCAAGCCCAGACTGACATAGATTTTGAGTATGGAACACAGTTAAATGAGTCGGTAGGAAGGAGTGAGAAAGTTATAGACGAATCATTTGACGACTTAAACCGTCGTACCCTACGGTCTGGTAATCACAATAGTACCTCACCTAAGTATACTAAAGCAGTTACCCCTGTTACAGGTGATAGTGTGTCTGTTGCTAAATCGGTAACAACCTTATTAACCCAGCCTTCAGTTAAGAGTAAGAATACTAACTTGCTTAATAACACTAAAATGGCTTCGTCTAAACCTCACACCAGTACTACTACCACACCTAAAGCTGATAATGTTATTAATATCATGTAGCGCGGTGATTATGTTCGAAATTTCACGGGACAAGACGATTATAGGGTCGCACATTTTATTCGTGCATGTGAAGATAGCATGCGCAATAGTCACATAACGACTGACGAAGAAAAGAAAGCATATGTACGTTCCCATATAACGCAGGGTTCCTATGCAGGCAGTCGTTTAAATGCGTTTGGTTTACAAAGCCCTGACTATGAAAAGTTCAAGCGAACGCTAATTGGGATTTTTGGGGGTAGGTCACAGCTGGGCCAACTGCAATGGATCTTCAGATGGTTGGATCGCTGTATTCCAGGTATACGAAACGAAACACCCGTTGACGCTATTGACATCGCGGGCCAGGTTCGCCAGGACATGCAAGCGACCTTCCGGTCATCAGGCTGGTACAACTCACGGGGTGATATGCCACCGGACAATGTGGAAACATTGATAGAACTAATAAGTTTTCTTCTTTCCGTCCGTGTTCCCTTATATAGCCGGGCACAGGAAGTACAGTATGAACCACCCTTGGATATGGTGGAATACGCAAACAAGCTCTGTCCCCAGGCTACGGGCCCCTTACTGGCGCAGCCCTCAGTGACATCACCACAACCCCAGCCGTCTCAGATGCCACAGATGCCTCACCTCCAGACTCCTTATGCGACACACTTAGCTTCGATTACTCCTCCCCGCCTAACATATAAACAGAAAACATCGTTACGGTGCGCACATTGTAATAAACGTGGCCACGTAATGGAAGATTGTTTTCAGCTCCGAGGTAATAGTGCAAATTTTAAGGCCACACCCGGTGCAAAGCCATTCTCAAGGTCAAACAGTGAGGGAGCAAAAGCAGCACCTCCTCCTACCCAGACAGCGCGCAAATGGTGCGCTCTTCACAAATCGACATCTCATAGTTCACATGAGTGCGATATATTAATAAAGGCTAGGGGAGTGGACCTAAGTGAAACGGAGGTGTCGTATAGGCGCAAGCAGAAACGTCCCCAGGACAAGTCATCGGGGGAAGACCAGCGCACACCACAGCACGGAGAGGGATAGATAGGGTAATTCCCACCCCTCCACACAGCACTTCTATAGCGGCCTCATTAGTAGCGGCGCTTAGCAAAGTGGAAGTGTTGTCAGTGCCGGTGAGAGTGGATAATACCAGATTGGCTCTTGATATAGACACAGGTGCTTGCGCTAATGTATTGGCCTTGACATCATATCACGAGTTACAACGTAAATTCCCTCACCGCAAATTCAAATGGAGGCCTAGTAACGCTGAGCTCGAAGGAGTTTCAGGTACTCAGCTGAGCATCAAAGGAATGGTGACGTTACCACTCAGATTCTCAAGACGTGGTACGCCCTTCTACGCGGACTTTTATATAGTTCAGCAGTTCAATTTGCCAGCTGACGGGTTACTTGGTCTACCAACTCTTCGAAAGAACATGATAGATGTTCATCCACGTAATAATAGTGTTACGTTTAAAGGTGTTTCCTACACAGCAATGAGTCATTCTGAACCTATGCTCACCGCTTGGACGAAAGTGTTGTCTACCAATCCTATTAAGAGGAAGGCGGATCATGCGTCAGAGATATATCTCGACCTCAACCACACACCTTCCCAGCGTGATTACAGCAGCAAGAGTTGGAAGATAGTACCTGCAATTTTGAAGAGTACTCTCCATTACCAGAATGAGGAATTCACCAACGCAACAATCCTGTGAGCTGAAGTGAACATTAGTTTCTGCAAATGATTCGTTCACTGCCCAGGGTGTGACAGGACGTGACTGCAGTTGTTGAGACTACTCATCAATCAACATCCTGTCAACAAAATTCTTTCGTATGGCGTGAACAACCCCCAGTTACCAGCACCCAGCACCCACCCTAGTGATGATGACACATCCGGTCTGAGAGATGGTCTCTGCATTCTGAGGTATGGTGTTGTGGATGACGTTGTGTGACAATTAGCGGCGGTTTGCTGTACTCAGGATTTTTGTGAGCATTGACCCAATCACCGGACCTTGGAATCAGCTGTGTCTACTGTGGGACACACACACACAAGTCTACGGGATTGCGGGAGCAATTTCACATTATCAAGAAATTAAAGAAAGGATGTTATGTGTGTGATTTTCTAGATATCACAGCAATGTCGAAGTGCAACCAAATAAATTCCTAATTCGAGGTATTGTTGCGAATTGCCAACAGACTCGACTGGCCAGGATAGATCAAATAGCACCACATGTCAAGGTGATCGATCATCCTCAGGGCAAGACACGCCTGTTAGAGCTGCTTGCCGACTACAGAAATAGTAGCCTTGCCAGGGGAAACGCTAGGTCAGACAGATTTAACATCCCATCATATAGCGTTAAAGGAAGGAACCAACCCTATTTACATACCAGCTTATAGACTACCTCATAGCCAGCGCGCTGTAGTGCAAGATATGGTACAGGGTATGTTAGATGAGAATGTCATTAGACACTCAAAATCCCCCTTTAACAGCCCATTATTCCTCGTCCCGAAAAAGGATGGTGGATGGCGCCCTGTCATAGATTTCAGGCGCGTAAATAATCAAACAATCCCTGATAGGTACCCAATGCCTATCTTGAGTGACATATTGCAATCCTTAGGCAAGGATAATGCGGTATTTAGCAACTTAGATTTGCTTAGTGGGTATTGGCAAATACCACTCGATGAAAAATCACGAGAAATCACGGCATTTAGCACGCCTCTAGGCCACTTTGAGTTTCTACGAATGCCATTTGGTCTCAGAAATGCCCCACTAACATTTCAAAGAATGATCAACACCCTGTTTGCCGGACTAATTGGTAACACAGTCTGCGCTTATTTGGATGATCTAATAGTAGTCAGTAAGGACGTCGATTCCCATCTGATAAAACTGCGTGAAGTTTTGGCCAAACTTTCCACAGCAGGACTCAAAATAAAACTCTCAAAGTGCGAGTTTTTAAAATCCAGAATCCATTTCCTTGGTCATGTAGTCGACGGTGAGGGCATACACACAGTTAATGATAAAGTCAAAGCTGTATCTCAGTTCCCGCGTCCTACCTCAAATGATCATGTGCGTAGCCTTCTCGGATTATCTGGTTATTATCGTTCCTTTATCAAGGACTATGCAACATTAGCATCGCCCCGAACGAGGTTGCTCAAAAAAGATGCAGTGTTTATATAGGATGCTGAACACGAGGAAAGTTTTACGGCATTGAAGACAGCGCTAACCAATGCCCCGGTTCTAGCATTCCCAGACTACACTCAACCTTTCACTCTCTGTACTGACGCTCCCGGAATTGGAGTCGGAGCAGTGCTCATGCAAGAGGACACGCGTGGGAAGTTTAGAGTGATAGCATTTGCAAGTCGCAAACTAATCCATGCTGAAACACGTTATTCGGCGACGCATTTAGAAACGTTAGCCGTTGTGTGGGCACTTAAGAAGTTCAAGGACATTATCTTTGGCTACAAGATAACTGCTTTTACTGATCATGCGGCAGTCACCGAACTGTTCCATGGCAGAAACTTATCAGGCAGATTAGCACGCTGGTATCTGACAATTCAAGAGTTTGACCCCGAATTTAGGTATTTACCTGGGAGGGCGAATGTTGTCGCCGACGCTCTGTCAAGAAATATAGCACCAGTAATGCCTGTATCAGCATTCACTCTTTCGCAGCTGGAAGATGAGCAACGACGCGACCCATATTGGTCAGCTGTTATTTTTGCTCTCGAATCGGGCGAGGATGTTAAACTCCCCAAGTTATTTCTTCCCTTAAGTCAGTTTGAATTACGACATAACATACTCCATAGGACGAGAAAATCTCCTGAGGGTAATGTGTCTCAAATAGTCGTACCTGACACGTTGCGCAAAGCAGTAATGACATTGTTCCACGATGTCCCACAAGCAGGTCACCAAGGTCGTGATAAATGCTTAGCGGATTTACGAAAGAAGTATTTCTGGAACACTATGAAGAAAGACATAGAATTACACATAGCTAATTGTTTGGCATGTGCTCAACATAAAAGATCAACAGGATCACCTGCCCCGATTCTACAATATCCTACACCAGACCGTCCGTTTGACACAGTCGCTGTTGATGTGTTACAACTCCCAATGAGTCATCAGGGATCAGGATACGTCTTAGTGTGTGTGGATCATTTTTCCAGGTTCGTGGTCTTGGTCCCACTAAAAAGCAAAACGGCCGAAGCAGTAGCCTATGCATTAGTGATGAATCTCATATGTCCATATACTACGCCTAAAGTTCTACTCTCTGACAATGGAACAGAGTTCAAGAATGAGCTAATAGAGCATATATGTGCACAATATGGAATTAAACAAACTTTTGTGACAGCTTATCATCCACAGGCTAATGGCCTTGTTGAAAGAACCAATCGTAAAATCCTAGAAATACTGCGTCCAATCGTTAGTGGTTTTCAATACGCATGGGAGGATTGGTTACCGCAGGTTGCAGCGTCGATAAATGGGTCAGTTAATAGCTCTACGGGCAAAACACCCTACTATATTGTCTATGGTACAGATAAACGTCTGCCTTACGACATCCTTACAGAGGCGCCATACCCGGTATATAATACGGATGATTTTGCGGCAAAACAAATTCATGTCTTTACAGAAATTCATAACCAAGTACGATCACAGCTAGCGGCGTCACGCGCCGAAATGATCATCAAACAGCATAAACATGCTAAACCTATCGCACTGAACGTTGGGGACGCTGTTATGTTACAGGTACCTGAAAGGAACTCCAAACTTTCGGCGAAATTTTCTGGTCCATTCCGCATAATCTCAAAAGAAGCAGGCAACAAATTCAAAATATGGAAGCCTAATGCACAGATCGCAGATGTCGTGCACGCGGATCGTCTGAAGAAGACCCAGATAAATGTCTTACCTCAAGTTGATGATAATGTGATTGATACATCCTTACAGACTGTTCAGAAGCAAAATGTCCCAAATGACTATTGTATGAAACTACGTTCTGCGAGTAGAAGTTAACTCGTACTTTCGCGTCAGATGGAAAACGTCGACGGCCAACTACAATCAGCATTGGACATTCTTCATGGTCTCAGCACAGCTTCGATGAATTCGACAATAGTTTCATGAACGTTGTCGTTCAAGCTGTATCTCAACAGAATCGTGTTATTTCTCAAACCTTTCACGCGATTACTGCTCTAGAATCAAAGGTTAATGCAATCATAATGGAGTCTAACCAAGTTTCGAGGATTGTTACTAGGTTACAGAAAGCAATCCCGACGTTAGAATGGCTCCTTTACTTCACAGAATATTTGCATGCTGCTGAAATTTCAGTTCATAAAATTGTAACCTCTAAAAATGAACTAATAGACAGCATTGTAGATGCCGGGATAGGACGTGTGGACGCGAAGCTTGTGCCTGTGCAGACGCTTCTTGAAGCTTTAAAAATAGCCAAGTTGCAGTATCATTTAACTCCGATTTTCAATGACAATGAGGTTCAATATCATTACCCACTGTTGGAGTCAACCCTCACGCACAATGCAATTCTGATCCACATTCCTATGCGAGGGCAACATGAGTTTAATGCATGGCATTTAGAACCCTTCCCCTGGTTTGTGAACGACACACTGTATACCCTAGATAGGCCTAAAGAACTTTTCTTAGTAGATGAAGAATATTCATTGTTATCAATAGAGGATTCTGAGGTACTGTCACGGTGTAAGTCGTCTTATCTACACCTACACGTATGTCCAGCCTACATGTTTGCATTTATTCCTGCTGCAGAGGGAATATGTGAATTGGCAGTCATACAACCAAATGTACGCACAGCGTTAGCGCAATGCAGTTATAGGCCAGTTAGTCTAAAGACTGTGTTCCACGCTCACCTTCACAATGTGCAGTATTTGTTCTTTCCAAATCTCACTACTGTAATTTTAAAATGCCAAAATGGTGTTAAGCAGCTAGTTGTGAAAGGGCATTACAAGGCTCCTGATTACTGTGAAATCACTTGTAGTACATTACGGACCTTGCCTACTCATCAGCATTTTGCGTTAAATCGAAAACTCAAGTCTGCTTTAATTCCACTTCCTATAATGAATTTCACTATCAAGGATATTCAAATAGTATCAGAGAAATTAAAAGTGTTAGCTTTCTTGAACGAGACACATTTTGCTGATTTGAATAATAACTTGCCATTTTACCTGTCACGGGAATTTGCACTACCAAGTCTTACGATTCCCTCTATTCTGTTAATTCTGGCAATAATGTTCCTGTTCTGTTATTACCGGGCAGTATCATCCAAATTCAACATTGTTCATAACATACTAACCCGTACGACACAAAAGTCTAGGTCCCCTGTAGTAGAGAATACCCCTACAGTAATTTCCCCAGCTTAGTGTCTACATATCTGTTTATAACATGGTTAGGGTTGTCTAGGATGTACTGTACTCTGTGAGTTATTTAGGCCTCACGGAGCTCGGCTGGTAGGTGACCGAGCGATGTAATAGGCCCCTGTCTCATCAACAGAACGTATTATATAAATGGGTCAATACATCTGATATTATATTCAGATTCACCACCCTGTAACTTTCCACTGTCTATGAGTAAGACATGAGATGGACACGTGAGCGGGCAACTCACCCAAGAGGGCGAGACCCATAGCTCAGCATTTCTGTAAGCACGCACTGCGATGCCCCTAAGCTTCAGTAGCTCACCTCAACTCATATCGTAAGGACGTGACCTAACGTTTATCATACATAAACGCCGTCCCTTTCTCATTCACTCCTAGACAGTGAGACTTACGGTTGATATACACTCAGGAATTATATATACAACCTTTTATAATAAAACAAAGGAACTACCGTTTGGGTTTCGTTACTTAAAACCCAAATATAAATATGTGTGAACGGACTGGTTAATTGGACAAGCAGCCGATTCAAAGACGTCCTTCACAGTCTTGTCTGTGTCGTGGGGAATTTGCAGGGTGTGCTCCAGGATACGTTGCGTCTCTAGGGTGAGACACATCCTCATCTGGATCAGCTGTTTCTCCCTAGGCAACCTCGATAAATCGACCATCATCGAATAATCGTCCCACCTCCGACGCCATTCACGGAATACCTGGAACGGGGCATCAGCTTGAAGTGGCAGTGGACTCTGAGCGAGTGCTTTCTGTGGGGGGGGCAAAGAAGTTGAAGAGGACCCTGCAGGTGCACCTGTGGACGAAGAGGCAGGTGTAGTAGCTGCTTGAAGGGTAACAGGTGCCAACAACTCGATAATGGCACTGAATCTGGCATTTTCTTGTTGACGTCTGTGATCCTCTTCACGTCTTCGTTCATCGTCTTCCTGTCGCCTTCTGATGTCGTCTTGTCGTCGGTTTTCTTCCAAAAACTGAATTAAATGAAGGAAGTCGACACCTGTGGCAGATTGCGGACGTGTGTGGTGGGGGCTAAGGGTGGGTGGGGCCGCTTGATCCACTTTCCGCTCCACTTGGAGTCCACTTACTGCACCGACATCCGTCTGAAGTTGGGCTTGTTGGGTATCTGAAGAAAACCCAATAAATTCCTGATCTTCCATATGGCCTGGTTTATTTCTCTCACAATTACTGTAATTAAAAAGTGAGCAGAAAAGCAATCGTCTTTAAATGGAAGATAACTGCGAGCGTCTGTGAGCGTTCGTTCGTGCGTGTACTCGAGGCAGGCTGGCGAGCGAGCGGCTGGCTCACTCGCGCAGTGCCATTCGAGACGTGAGCGGGGAAGGATGTCAAAACTTGAGCTCTCCCATAGGGCTTAAATAGGCTTCCCTCTTTTGTAAAAAGTGCAGGAACGCAGGGAAACAGTTTAAAGACACTAAAGGGCACACACAACACTGAAAAAGCGCTGCACAACACTGCACTGTAAATCCAGGAATATCTTGTGAGGTACGCGCTGAGAACCACTCGACAGGAGGAGTTGACAAGATGGCAGCTCCGAGAGAGATTCTGTGTCCACTCCAATTCTGAATAATGTGATGTCCCAGCTAAACACTGCGCCATGTGGGAGAGACTCAGGCGATCCTTATAATCAGGGGTAAAGGAAACACACTGATGTCAAGTTCGTAAGTTCTATTTCTGGGACAAACACACAAAAGGAGTTAAGACAGGGGAAACAGCGTCCTGTCTTGGAATCTCTCCGGGTATCTCTATCTGCGCATGCGCGTACAGCGCGCATGTGCTCAAAGTCTGAACTAACACAGTGACAAAAGGGAGTATGATAATAACATATAATAGAGAGACCTGAATCAATAATGGTAAATAGTACAGTTACATATTACAGCATATTCGTCTCATATATCTACATGTTATATTAGCGATATTCTATTCATACTGTGCTTGATATAATACATTCACGGAAATGTAATATTTTTGCTGAAATGCCGTATGCATTACAGTGGAAAGTGGGATAAAATCGTGACGAAAACAATGACTTTCGCTTTCTTTCGTTCAAATGATGTTACCGTAATCGATTTTCAAATGGTTTTCAGTTAAAAAAAACTGTTGTATTACAATAATATTCCCTCCTAATTGACTTGAATAAATACTTGAATGGAAATATACAATATTTTTGTTGAAACTCCCGCGTTTCAGTGTAAAGTGTCGTAATAATAAATGGTAAACAATTTGCCTTTTGCACTCGGTGTTTCAGGCACAGCGAGCCTCAGTTTATAGGACGTAGTGTGTTTTTACTGAAGGTTTTGTTGTTCCATTACCCACAAAAACTTGGGTCGACCTATAAACAAGGAATATTATAAATTAACGATTTCTTGGTAAAAAAATCAAGGTCGACCTAAAAACGAGGGAGGATTATAGACGAGTATATACGGTATACGTATAAAATTTATAAACAAATGAGAAACCTTGAAAAATTATCAATACTGTATACAGTAAAGGTACACCACACATTTTCCAGGAACCGATGGCCTGGCACCTCATTTACTCCAGACAAAATTAATAATCCTGTTTCATTTATACTGTACTAATAAACCAGTATCATTTATAGTAATGTACAGTCATGTGCCGGTTAACGTCCGATCGCACATACATCCGTGGCCCCCCCCCCCCCCAAAAAAAGTGACGCCTGCTGGACCACCACTCCATGACCCCCTGACGGAGACATGATGATCCTCCCCCATACTGGTCAGATATTATGTGTTAAAGGAATATGCTTCCTTACTTAGGCTTTTTTAAGCATTTGCCTACAGATGAAATGTTAACCTACATCTATTGAGGATAAAATCTTTCACCTACAAATTGACAATAACACATTTGCTGTAATCAGACATATCTAGTTGCCTCAACAATTGGGGTTGCAATTTCAAATTCTGTGGCATTACTAAAAATAGTAAAGTTTCTGGTGCACTCTAAGATTAAGAGAGAAAACGGAGGACTCAGGCGTCCTGATGTGAGAGAAAACAGACTCGTATGACGGGGGACCAAATAAAAAAAGCATAGCTACATGTTTTGTGGACTACAGTATTAAGCGTACCCTTTTCATCACTTCGTAATAAACCTAGCCATGCCTATGTGTGTTTATAGTGGGTATAAATGGTCAAAAAATGGGAAACTTGGGGTTGGGTCTTGGGGGGGGGCGGGGTCCCAATTAGGCGCAATAACCAAGGGATGATTGTACTGTACTGTATATACTTGTGACACTGGCCAGTTGCTTCTGGTGTTATGGTACAGGGGTACCAAGTGACAGCACTAGGATCCCGCTTCCTCTATCAAGGAATAAACAATTGAAATTGAAATTGAAAAAAAACATTCAAATAATGTGAAGTAGCGAACCAAATGGCCCTAGAGTGGGCACAGTAACGTTTGCGTCACATATGCATCGCGTATTCTTATCGATTGTGCTGCCAGGCGTATAATGATACAGTACAGTAACTATAAATCCATAATATGTTTTGATAGATATAAGAAATGCCTATGTTACTGTTTCTGTTTTTTGTCTATTGTAGTGTACAGTACATTACTTTTAATTTGGTTTCCTTACTTACGAAATAAAAAGTTTACAAACTGTATAACAGTTTAGGCTTTGTTTTTGCTCTCGGCAGCGTCGCATCATCATCGTCCATTCCTCATTACCTCAGCGTATCATGAACGTTAATATTCCATAGTCTTCATTTGATTTTATTAAAATCAATCCACCCTAAAGTTAATTATGGGTCCCAAACGCAGCTCAACCAGCCCTAGTGGTAGCAGCAGCAAGAAACAACGCAAGAGCATTAATTTGGAGGAGAAGCAGAAAATAATAAGACAGCGTGACGGCGGTAAATCTGTGAATGATATCGCATGTGATTTCGGCATGTCACACTCTACATTCACGACGCAAATGAAAAACAGAGAGAAGATTCTTGAAGTGGTAAAAGGATTGGCTTCACTGAAGGCAACAAGATTGACCAAGTTTCGAGAGGGGCTGATATCAAATATGGAAAAGATGCTGATGACCTGGATTGAAGACCAGACTCAAAATCGAGTCCCACTCAGCAAGCTAACCATCACGGCCAAAGCAAAAAGTTTGTTCGAGATGTTGAAGCAACAAGCAGGAGCCGACTACGACAGAGAGTTTTTCGCAAGCTCTGGCTGGTTTAAGCGCTTTAAACATCACTATGGGCTACATAACGTCAAGGTCAGCGGCGAGTCGGTGAGCGTGAATTCTGCAGGCGCGGCGGAATTCATCGAAACCTTGGACAACCTTATCGTCGAGGGAGGATATTTGCCCCAGCAAATAATTAATAAGGATGAAACCTCGTTGTTTTGGAAGAGGATGCCCGAAAGGTCATTCATACACAAGGGGGCCAAGTCAATGCCAGGCTTTAAGGCATTCAAGGATCGAGTAACTGCTATGTTGGGCGGGAGTGTTACCGGATTCAAGTTGAAACCTTTTGTGGTGTGGCATAGTAAAAACCCCAGGGCTTTTAAAAAAGTCAACAAACATACATTACCAGTGTATTATAGAGCCAACCAAAAGTCATGGATGACGCAAGCATTGTTCCAGGATGCTCTTCTCAACTGCTATGCTAGTGACCTTGAAAAATACTGCAAAGAAGAAGGGATAGAGTTCAAAATTTTGTTGATTTTGGACAATGCTCCAGGTCACCCCCCCTTCATTGGTGACCTCCACCCCAACTTCAAAGTGGTTTTCCTGCCGCCGAATACCACCTCTTTGACTCAGCCTATAGATCAAGGGGCTATTGCAGGTTTCAAGTCCTACTATCTCAGGAGGACCTTTGCAATGGCTATTTCTGCAACGGATGATGGCGAGAAGACATTGAGGGAGTTTTGGAGAGAATACAACATATACCACTGCATCAAGAACATTGCTTGGGCCTGGGATGATGTCACAAAACAATGTATGAATGGAGTGTGGAAAAAATATTGAAGAGATATGTGAACGATTTCAGGGGTTTTGAGACGATCACAGAACTCGAGAAAATTACTAACAATCTTGTGAACATGGCAAACGAGCTGAACCTCGGCGTGGACGACAACGATATAGAAGAACTGCTAGACATTGTTCCTGAAGAATTAACCAATGAAGAGTTGTTAGAGTTACAGGAACATCGAATAGCTGAAGAAGAGGCGAGGGAAAAGGAAAGCGAGGAGGAGGTGGAGGAGATACCGAAGAAGTTCACTGTAAAGGGGTTATCTCAGTTCTTCGCCGACCTTAACACTCTGCTGAAAAGTGCCGAAGAGATGGACCCCAACACTGAGCGCTTCTCACTCATAGAGAGGAATGCACATGCAGTGTTTGCCGCATATCATCAAATCTACGAGGAGAAGAAAAAGCTGACAAAACAAACAACGCTCGACATTTTCATAAAAAAAAAACAAGTCATCCCCACGACGACCCTCAGCCAGGCCCCTCACACGCTACAGATGATATCATCATTGAAGCTGCAACTGAGGAACCTGCGTATCAAATTGATAGCAGTGACAGTGATGTTGATGATCCAGGAATGGCTTAAAAATTGTGTAATGTATATGTAAATTGTATACTATAATTAAGTTAAATAAGTGAAATGTAAAATTTAATTTTCAAAGTTAAACGTAAGAAAAGTCCATCAGATTTAAGGATACGATACTGCATTTACTATACTGTGCTGTACCTGTTTTACTGTATGTATATTATACTGTACCTGTATTTTTTTTTACTTCAATATATTAGCAATTGTAGACATTATGTTATTTTATTAGCCTTCCTAACCTCTGTGTTTCATTAGTTGTGTACGTTAACTAGTGAATTTAGTCAATATTGTATAGTACAAGTTCACTGCAATACAGTGGTCCCTCGGTTAACAATGGACCTAAGTGCAAACCTGTATTGTACATGTACTAAATGATTATGGTACTAAAATTGTTATGTATATTGCAAATACCTGTATAGCTTGTTTCTACAGGTATTCAAATAATAAATTACTATCTTACAAGAATCCAAGCTATGTAAGTTATATTCACCCATGTCGTTTGGGTGGCAAATTATGAGAAGAGCTTAGTCGCTCTTAAGTAATGATAAATAAACACCCAGGCCTTCAGTGCCAACTGTCAAATCTTATCTCAAATAAATAAAGACACTCTGTCACCTCACCTCACGCTCGGCTGGCTACCTCCCTCCCTGTGTTCCTAGATAAAAGATTGGTGATTTCTTTGTTTATTTTATATAATATGTCAGACTAATGTTAGGATAATATAATTTGCATTGCTGAAATCCTTGCAAGACAGAGATTAATTTGAATATGAGCGTCATATATTTTGCTCAAGATATAAAAAATGTAGTACTGTACATTAGTGTACAATACTGTAGTACATTTTATTAAGAAAATTTCTACTGTATTTTTGAGTAGATTTACATAAATTTCTTCATTTATTTTCATACATTTACATGCAGACACCACAGTAAATAAACGTAAAAGAAATACTGTAAATTACTTTAGTGCAAAGCTGGAGTGCACATATACTAATTTGATTACGGTACTAAAATTGTTTTGTCTAGTGCGAATTACAACATGTTTACATTCAAATAAATCAGTATTTTACAAGAATCCCAGCTATGTTAATTATATTCTCCTAGGTCATATCACTGGCATCTTAAAATGAGAGAAGCTGAAGTAGGACTGTTAAATAAACACAGAGAGACCTTCGGCTCAAACTTATAACCTCAACCCCCCCCCCCCCCACCAACCCCTCGCTGGGTGGCGTGGCTGGCTACGTCGTCCCCCCCCACCAGCCAGGCTTTTAATCTTACAGTTTTTATCTTATATAATATCTCAGACTAAAGTTAGGAGATTAAAATTTGCATTGCTGGAATCTTTGCAAGGCAGCCAATAATTTGAATATCAACATCATATATTTTGCTCAAGAGATAAAAATTGTTGTACATTAGTGTACAGTACTGTAGTACATTTTATAAAAAAGTTTTTCAACTGTATTTTTGGGTAGATTTACATAGATTTCTTAGTGCAAAGCTGGAGTGCACATGTGCCAACTGTCAAACGTACTACCTCCCCTCCCCCCACGCCCCCTCCCACCCTGTCCCCCATCTGCTCGGCGTTGCTGGAATCCTTGTAAAACAGTGAATAATTTTAATATAAACGTCATGTATTTTGCACAAGAAATAAAAATTAATCACCTGTATCACATTACAGTAGTGATTTAACAGTAAAAGTGTATGTATATGTACGTATATAGTACTCCACATACACATAAGTATAAATAAAAAGTTTATGTGATGATCGGACAACGTCCATTTCGGTTAACGTCACGTTTCCAAGAACGTATCTAGGACGTTAACTGGAGCGCGACTGTATTTCATTAAATCATTTAATTTACATTTAATATTTGTTTAATTTAAGTTACTTGCAGTCCATGGTGCCTAAGAGACACAGGAGGCGTATCATTAGTGGGTCAGAGTGTATTGTTGAATTATTATTACCTGACCTCGGTTGGTCCGGCAAAACGGATAATCTGGCAATGCTTTGGAATAATGGGTGTCTGAAAATCTGTGGCGTACCTATTATATATTAAACCCTATTTCAAGTTATGTCCTTATACAGTACGGTCCCGTAGATATGGCAGATAAAGTCAAAACACTAAATTATACTTGAATTTAATTTAATAAGACCAAGAATTATAACTTCATAGGAAGAATAACCGGGGTACAGTTGTACCCCGCTTTACGCCGTTTTACTTTACGCGATTTCCCATATACGCGGTGCCTCGCCAGAACCGAACTTTCACTTTACGCGGTTCATCTACCCATATACACGTGAAGTATAATTTTATTTTTCTTATTTAGCTCATAAAATTCATACAAATTACCCGGCCAGAATATAATTTACATTGCTGGAATTCTTACAATTTGATGATCATTTTGAATATAAACATCATAGATTTTGCATTAGACATACAAATTTTAGATGTAATGTTTACTCTGAGTAAATATGTTATCTTTTGTGCAAAATATATGACATTTATATTCAAAATATTCCTGGTCTTACAAGGAATCCAGCAATGTCAATTATATTATCCTAACTTTAGTCTGAGGTATTATTTATTACAAAAAAGGTAAATATTCTGGTTTTCCCATACATTTATCTGGTAGGGAGGGTTGGTGGAGGGTGGGGGGGAGGGAGGGACCGACCGACCGACCATCTGGCACGGTGTGAAGAATATTTTTTTTTTTTATTAACTGAAGATATTTGTTTTAGCTCATAAAATTCATACAAATTACCCGGCCAGAATATAATTTACATTGCTGGAATTCTTACAATTTGATGATCATTTTGAATATAAACATCATAGATTTTGCATTAGACATACAAATTTTAGATGTAATGTTTACTCTGAGTAAATATGTTATCTTTTGTGCAAAATATATGACATTTATATTCAAAATGTTCCTGGTCTTACAAGGAATCCAGCAATGTCAATTATATTATCCTAACTTTAGTCTGAGGTATTATTTGTTACTTAAAGTTAAAATTAGTTTTTTCACCCAACATTTCTCTGGTAGGGAGGAAAGGTGGGGGGTGGGGGGGGAGGGTTGGGACCGACCGACCATCTGGCGCGGTTGGAAGAGGGGGGGAGGCAAGTTGGGGTACTTTGATTGACAGATAGTGTCGTGAAGAATATTTTTTTTTTATTAACTGAAGATATTTGTTTTAGCTCATAAAATTCATACAAATTACTGGACCAGAATATAATTTACATTGCTGGAATTCTTACAATATGATGATCATTTTGAATATAAACATCATGGATTTTGCATTAGACATACAAATTTTAGATCTACAGTAAAAGTCCAAAAATCCGGATGCCAGGAATCCGGACCACCCGAGAATCCGGACTTTTCGAAAACTCAAACTTTTTAAATTTAGCGGGCTTTTGTGGGTTATGTGAATGAATGGAGTTGCTTTAAAAAATTAATTTACATAATTCTAATAATAAAAGTAATTGTAAATTATAGGTAGCTAATTTTGTTAGTTTTGTAATTAGCTTTAACTGAAATGTAAAATTTGAGGCACTATAAATCTTTTGTGTGTATGTGTGCATGCGCAAATGCCACATCTGCACAGCGACAACAAACGACCACACGATCGCCACTTTAAAACAAGCAATCAAACTGTGACAACGTATGTAATTTTGAGTCCTACTCTTTCCCTGTACAAAGTACAAGCCCATAATAATGGCCCCTTAAGTAGATAAACTTCGTTGTGTGAAGAGAAAGAAGAACACATTGAAATTGAGTGACAAACTTGAAATAATTAAGAAACTAGAATGTAATGTGAGCAATGCTGTTCTAATGGAAACATACAACATTAGAAAGTCTACAATTTATGATATAAAAAAGGCAAAAAATAAAATTCTAGAATTCACAGCTTCTTCTGAGCCCTACATTAAAATTGCTTAAAGAAAAAGTTTACATTGGCTCAAGTTAGAAAATCTTGATAAAGTGTTGCACAAATGGTTTTCGTTAAAACGATTAGAAGGTATGGCAATTTCTGGGCCGATGCTTATTGCCAAAGCAAAGTCTTTTAAGGAGCAAGTGAACATTGAATCAGAGTGCGCATTTAGTGATGGATGGCTTAGGAATTTCAAGACTCGTCATGGTATTAGACAGTTTGTTTACATTTTTGTCTTGTGTTGACTTTATTTTTCTTTAAAACTGCTCGTTTTGATAAATGAAGCATGCTCTATTTGCTAATGAATAAACTATCAAAATGTACCTGTTCATCTCTTCTTTATTACTCCTTAAATTTTAATTTTAAAAGTACTGCCTGAGAATCCGGAAAATCCGAAAATCCAGACCGACCCAATCCCCAAGCAGTCCGGATTTTTGGACTTCTACTGTAATGTAATAATTTGGTTTACACAAAGCAAGTATTTTATCTTTTGTGCAAAATATATGAAGTTGACATTCAAAATATTCCCTGACCTGCAAGGAATCCAGAAATGTCAATTATATTATCCTAACTTTAGTCTGAGGTATTATTTATTATTAAACATTAAAATCTAGTGTTTCACCCAATCATTTCTCAGAGAGGTAGGGGCCAGTGAGCTGGGAAGAGAGGGGGGGGGGGGGGGGATTTGAGTCTATTATTTGAATGGACATTAACCTGGCGACTGTATTTCTCTTAAATATTAATTGTGTAAGCATACCATCAT
Source organism: Homarus gammarus (assembly GCA_958450375.1). NCBI lineage: Eukaryota > Metazoa > Arthropoda > Malacostraca > Decapoda > Nephropidae > Homarus > Homarus gammarus. The sequence goes on from CAUDMG010003755.1 coordinate 535,205, forward strand.
AAAATTTAGATGTTATTTTTACTACAACATAGGTATTGTGTCGGAAAAAGTGGAGTTTGGGGGTCGGGCCAGTCTCTATTGGAATTAATCCCATATGTTCTGTTGTTCCATTTACGCGGATTTCACTTAACACGGTACCCTGTGGGTTCAATTGACCGCGTAAATCGGGGTACTACTGTACATAATAGTTTTAAGTCCGGCTCTACTAAGATAAAATTAAATTAACAGCACTGTACTACAATTATTTTCTTAATTCAAAATAATTTTGCTTATTATGCAAATAAAAATAACATACAGGTAGTCCCCGACTTACGACCACATGGACTTATGTCCATTGGTACTTACGACCTGCTCTGACCGTACGTCCGTCGGGACATATGACCGCGGTAGTTGTGACCAAAAATATTTTCAAATGACGAGCGCATTTTCGATACTGAAACGTTTCCGTCCGGGGCGAGAGGGTGGCGCGTCTCAGGTCGCCTCGTGGGTACACTCACTCAGTGGAGCACTTAGTTTGTGTTTGGCTATCGTATCCTAAACTGATCGCACTGTGAACTTTCATTTTTATCGTATTTAATTGACTTTATAATGACTGGAATGCGTAAAAGTGAGAGTGCTGGTGGTGTTCCAAAGAAAAGGAGACAGGCAATTACTTTTGAGATAAAAATGAAGATAATAGCACAGCATGAGAATGGAAAAACAGTAGCAACAATCTCACACGACCAAGGTTTCTCACACTCGACTATATCCACTATTCTGAAGGACAAGGAACGTATTCGTGAAGTAGTGAAAGGAACAACACCTATAAAGGGAACTATAATATCAAAGAGAAGACAAGGTCCTATTCACGATATGGAAAAATTATTGGTGATATGGATAGAAGACCAGATACAGAAGTGTGTACCCTTAAGCCTTCTAACCATACAGGCTAAAGCAAGAAGCCTGTTCCAAAGCCTGAAGGAGCAGGCAGGAGATTAATGTGATCAAACCTTTACAGGAAGTCATGGATGGTTTGATAGATTTAAAAAACGCTACAGTCTACACAGTGTTAAAGTGAGTGGAGAGGCAGCTAGTGCCGATGTTGGTGCTGCCGAAGCTTTTAAGGAGGAGTTAGATGATGTGATTATGGAAGGAAATTATTTGCCTGAACAAATATTCAATGTGGATGAAACTGGATTATTGTGGAAGCGCATGCCTGAGTGGACATACATCCACAAAGAGGCGAAAACAATGCCAGGATTCAAGGCATTCAAGGACAGAATTACACTTCTGTTGGGGGGGAATGCTGCTGGTTTCAAGCTAAAGCCCTTCATGATCTATCATTCAGAGAACCCCAGGGCTTTTAAACATGTCAGCAAGCACACACTGCCACTGTTTTATCGCAGTAATAAGAGAGCCTGGATGACCCTAGTACTGTTTGAGGATTGGTTCATGACTTGTTTCATTCCACGAGCCAAGGAGTATTATCTGCAACAACAGATTCCATTCAAGATTTTACTGATTTTGGATAATGCTCCGGGACACCCACCACACCTGGACGACATGCACCCTGATGTTAAAGTAGTCTACATTCCACCTAACACTACCTCTATCATCCAACCCATGGATCAAGGTGCTATTGCTGCCTTTAAAGCGTATTATTTACGCACGACCTTCGCTCAGGCTGTTGCTGCTACTGAAGGTGAGAAAATGCTCACACAGTTTTGGAAGGAGTACAACATTTTGTCATGTATAAAGAACATTAGTGCAGCATGGGATCAGGTTACAAAACATTGCATGAATGGAAAATGGAAGAAAATCCTGAAAAGATATGTGAACAGTTTCAAAGGATTTAATGAAAATGAAGTTATTTCGGATATTAGTAACAAAATAGTGGAGTTAGGTAAACAGCTGGAGTTAGAAATTGATAATGAAGATGTTGGACAGTTGGTTGAAAGTGTAGCAGAAGAGCTCAGTAACGAGGATCTTATTGAACTAGATGCATAGAAAATTGCAGAGGAAGAAGAGAGACAAAATGTAGAAGAACCTGCACCCCCCAAAAAGTTTTCAGTGAAACATATGGCAGAGGCATTTGCTACAACTAATAAAGGAATGCAAATGTTTGATGGCATGGATCAAAATTATGAGTGTTATGCCAAAGTTGGCAGAATGGTCCAAGAGTCACTAGCTTGCTACAGGGAGATTTATAATGAAAAGAAAAAGCAAACTGTGCAGTCTAAATTGGACATCTATTTCAAGAAATCCCCCAGTGCTGTCTCCTCACGCCCCACCAGTGCTGCCTCTTCACTCCCTCAAGATGATCCAATACCTTCAACCAGCAAGTTTCCACAGTACATAAACCTTTCTGAAGAAAGCGACATTGATGACCCACCCAGCCCTGTCTCCTCTTCTGCTTATTCCAATTAATATAGTCTCCATGTATCCTGTAAATAGAAAATTATGGGGGCCCCGTGTGCATTCAGCTGACTACATTTAAGGTACCGTATATCGCGGCCTATAAGACGAAATTTGAACATTAAAAAAATATGCCCAAAGTTAGGGGGTCGTCTTAAGCAACAAATATAAAATTCTTACATCTTAAATATTGTGTCAAGAGTGGTGATAGAAACATCGTAAGCCACTCACAAAGTCCTGCCAGTAATTATTTTATACTGAAACTTACGTTTGGCAAGCTGGATTCAAATTAAGATTACCGGTACAGTTCGTCCCCGAATTACGTACATCCGAATTACGTACAAACGGCCGATACGTACACCGTTTCTGAAGTCTTTAATTGCAAAAATATTGTCTTAAAAGGGCGAGCAATTTTTAAATTTGGCGGGCGAGCCAGCCGCACCGCGCCGCCACTATCACTGACCATGCAGACGACACGCTAGACGCACCAAAACAACAAGTGTGGTCATTGTGCATACAGTACTTCTCCTGTGAATTTCTGCCCTATTTTGTACACTTTACTCTGTGTGCAATGACTGGTGTAAAGCGTAAGAGTGGTGAAGCCAGTGGGAGGAGTAGTGTTCAAAAGCTTACCGTCCTCTGGCGCGCCGGTCCCAGAGAGGACGGCGCTGTACAGGACGTTTGTTTACTCCAGGTCTCGCACACAGCGACGGTTATTTCGTTCATCTTTTCGTTTTATCCATGGAGTAAATTTAAAAGTAGACTTCGAGAAAACATTCAGTTAAAACACAAGGATATTAAAAGTTTGAGTCAATAGTACAATTTGTAGTATGTTTAATACAACATCTCTACAGAAATGCATAAACATGAAATTAACGCATCGGCGACTTTTGCCGGTCGGAACAACGCATCGGCTACTTTTGCCGGTCGGAACTCACGTCGAGTGAGGTGTGAGTGCAGACCGTCCTGTGGCGCGCCGGTACCTGGTAAGGTTTTGACCCCTGTTGTGGTGTCTCAGTATGATTCAGGAGAAAGCCCTAAGTCTTTTCAACGATCTAAAGAAAGATCACCCTGATGATACTGTGACATTCAATGCTAGCAATGGGTGGTTTAACCGATTCAAGGTGCGAAATAAGCTGCATAATGTTCGAGTGACTGGTGAGGCGGCGAGTGCTGATTGGAAAACAGCACAGGATTTTCCAGATAACATTATAGGGTTGGGGGATTTTCGAGTTAAGTACATTTCGAGTTAAGTACAACCTTTTGGTCCCCATTATGTACGTAACTTGGGGACTTACTGTATATTAAAATAATAAAAATGTATTATAAACCTCTCTAACATACCCTGAAATAAACACAGCTATCATCACACACCCCTCCCCACGCCCCCCACCCCCCATTTGCCAGTGAGGAGACAAGAAAGGGAAAGTGACCGCGAGGTTGGGCTATTTTTAGCCGTGGAGGTGGTCAGTAATGCATACCGGGTATCGGTATATTTACTGATAATAATATTTTCTCCTATAAATAATTGATTTAAAATTTATTTTCTTACAAAGAATATTCAGTAAATGAGTGCGTTAATTCTTGAAACTATCGACAGTTAATTACAGACGCTTAAGTGACGTCACTAGTGTTTACACTACACCGGCCGGTAACATTTGACGCCATTACTTGAAATGAATTGGCCTTATTTTAAGTAACTAACTATAAATAAATACAAAAATTAAAAAAAAAGATCAAAAGTGAGAAATAATATACTGTATGTATGTTGTGTTGTCAAAGTAAGAGGAACAATTGAAACTGCAATTGTGTAAATGAGGCAGAAAGTCAGGTCAGCAACCTGGGACTTGGTCACAATCTTCGTGATGCCATATGGCAGCAGGGTCTATCATTAAACAACACATTATGCTTCCAATATCTTCCCAGGCAGTAGTACCTCCCTGTTTGGTAGCTGCCTACTACCTACACAATTTCTAGTAATATTAATTTGATACATGATAAATTAGACAAACTGAAAATAAACATCAAATTTAATTACCAACACGCTTCCCATTGGCAGCTGTAAGAGGGGGAGATGGGCTATTTTTATCCCGTCTTTGTGTCTGAAGTGGCCAGTAATACCATATATTTATTGATCATAATACGCTTCTCCTATAAATAATTAATTTAACATTTATTTTTTTACATAGAATATTCAATAAATGACTTTTAATTCTTTTAACTACTGACAGTGGTAAATTTAGGATGACAATGAAGAAGAAGTCAGGTCATCTGATTCGGAGTTTGATTCTTAATGATTACCACATATGTGTAAGGTGACCACGTCAGGTCATGTAACGGTTTCTATCCCCAAACGTGATACACCTTCTCTCATTTGCCTTGTCCAGTTGTTGAGTTATCACTCCATAAGCAATAGCACTCTCTCCGTGTGAACACTACGGTATATTAATACTGTATCCAGCTACCACAAAACTTCACCATGGCTCCAATTGTTAAACGCATGAGATATGAAGCTTGTTTTAAGCTGAAAGTTATAGCATATGCCCAGTCACACAACAATTGTGCTGCTTCAAGAGAATACGGTATAACTGAGAAGATGGTGCGGGATTGGAGATCAAAGGAACACTTACTACGAAGTATGCCCAGGAATAAATGTGCAATGAGAAGAGGCACTGCACACTGGCCGATTCTAGAGAAGCACGCAGTAGACATGGTCCATGAGCAGCGTCAAAATGGGTATATTGTATCAAGAAACATGATACGTATGTGGGCACTTAGGTGGGCTAAACAAAATCAAGAGCACAGCAAAGACTTCAAAGCCACGGCTTCATGGTGTAGCCGTTTTATGGAAAGAAGCAATCTGGTACTGAGGCAGAAGACAAAAATAGCACAAAAATTACCAGCAGATCTTAACTGTAAAATTGTTAATTTCCATCGCTACATAATACAACAACGTAAGAAACATTGTTATCCATTAAGCAACATCGGGAACATGGATGAAACACCTATGAGCTTCGACATGGTCGGTAATCATACTGTCGATACAAAGGGTGCAAAAACAGTGTTAGTGAAAACAACAGGACACGAAAAGACACGGTTTACAGTTGTACTTTCATGCATGGCAGACGGAACCAAGTTGAACCCAATGCTAATTTTCAAGAGAAAAACAATGCCCAAAATCAAGTTCCCGGCTGGAGTTTTTGTTCACGTCAACGAGAAAGGGTGGATGGACGAACAAGGAATAAAGTTGTGGATTGATCATATATGGTGTAGGCGACCTGGTGGCTTTCGAAAACAGCGTAGCCTCTTAGTATGGGATATGTTCGCGAGTCACTTAACAGAGGGAACAAAAACCAGCATGGCGAGGAACAACAGTGACATTGCAGTTATTCCTGGTGGATTAACTTCACTTGTACAACCACTTGATGTTTGTCTAAACAAACCATTCAAGGACCGCGTTCGTGAACAATGGAACAAATGGATGATCAGCGGCAAAAAGTCTTACACGAAAGGTGGGAATATGCGTGCTCCCGAACTGGATGTACTGTGTGATTTTGTTATCAAGGCATGGAATGATATTAATGTGGAAACAGTTATCAAGTCTTTTAAAAAGTGCAGAATATCCAATTCAATGGATGGTATGGAGGATGATATGTTGTGGGAGGACGAGAATGAAACAGAAGCCGAAGCCACGTCATCTGATTTGGAATTTGATCCTTATGATGAAGCAGCCATAAATGTATCTCAGGATGTACTTGAAGAACTTATGATGTCAGATGTTGATGATGTGGATTTTGAAGGTTTTTAATACATGATGACGTCAGTAATAATCATGTGCTAATAACATTTTTAACTTGTCGGGTAATTTGCTTTTAAAATATTGTGACTTAGTAAATTAAATGTGTGCATGTGTATGTATGTATACATACAGTATATATAAATATGTTTGTGTAATAAATGTATGTAGTAAGTACGTAATATTTTTTCACTCAAATCCTAATGAAACATTACTGGAGAACATTCCTTTGTCGCAAAACAGTTTATAAATTAAAGAAAATAATTACAGTGTGTTTAATATATTACAGTATATTATAAATAAATAAATAAACAAATAATTCGGTAAATCTATTTTAAGTAAATGGAAAATAAGCAAACATGTTATTTACCAAGACGCGTCCCTGGCTCAGGGTGAGATGGAGGGGAGATAACAAGGCTATTTATAGCCAGTCTGAAGTGGCCATTACCCTAATGCACCATAAATAATTCATTGAACATTCATTTTTTGTACATAGCATATTTAGTATATATATATATATATATATGTATATATATATATATATGTATATATATATATATATATATATATATATATATATATATATATATATATATATATATATATATGTATATATATATATATATATATATATATATATATACAGTATATTTTATGAAAATCCACAATGAAAACGTGGATAAGATAAATCTTGATAAAATTACACGGGAAAATGGAAACAACGGAGTACCTTAGCTTTCGTCTTTATTCAGGACATCTTCAGAGGCAACTGGATTACATGGACAGAGAGAGGCTTAAAAACCTTTTGATCTAGATATATGATAGTTATTTTGTGGGTCCCCTTTTTACCTGACTTGACTAGTCACGTCACCACCCTTCTCTTAAGCTCCTCTACGTGTGTGTTGGTGTGGGGATTAGTGGATGTCATCATTTTGACCTGACCTCATGTTTTTAGGTCACCCTGTATATTTAAGCCTCTCTCTGTCCATGTAATCCAGTTGCCTCTGAAGATGTCTTGAATAAAGACGAAAGCTAAGGTACTCCGTTGTTTCCATTTTCCCGTGTGATTTTATCAAGATATATATATATATATATATATATATATATATATTTGTAATAAATGTATGCAGTAAGTACATACCGGTAACCTTTTTCACTCAAATCCTAATGAAACACCACAATTAGAATACGGTGGTTGTTGTTGAACCACCTGTTGTATAAATAGTCGGAACACAGTCACACCACCGAGACGAAGGAACACTCCCACCACCGACCGTCTCGTGTGAAGCAAGCGTATAAATGAAAGAAAATACTTGCAGTGTGTTTAATATGTTACAGTATATTATAAATAAATAAATAAACAAATAAATCGGTAAATCAATTTCAAGTAAATGGAAAAATTTTACTCGATACCGACATTAGTTCCAGTTACCGGTAAATAGCAGACGCTTCAGTGACGTCACTAGTGTTTACACTACACCAGCGGGTAATATTTGATGACATTACTTGAAGTGAATTGGCATTATTTTAAAAAACCAAGGATGGTTGGTAAAGGACTACTGAGTCAGTGGGTAAGTGTCACATTTGGGGAACTGGTCTTATACAGCGAATAGAGCTCAAAAGCTACTTTTTAGATGGAAATTTGGGGGGGCCGTCTTATGCACCCCGTCGCCTTATAGGCCGCGATATACGGTAAGTGCTCAGTCACACTGTATCCATTCCTCATTATTTATTACGTTTAGTGTACTGTATTTCATTGTGGATTTTTTTTTTTTTCATTTTTTTTTTATCTATGTTGGACTTACGACCTGGATTTGGGTCCCTAACCCCGTCGTAAGTCGGGGAGCACCTGTATATTGAACTGGCAATATTCCTGATAATTTCATAAAGCAAAGGGCAAGTACAGTACTGTATATTAATTCTACAGTACAGTAAACCATTGCCATTCACGGGTTTGTGATTCACGATTTCGACGATTAGCGGTAAGCAGTGTCATGATACTGTTCAAGTGAGTGCTCCAGCAAGTACTAAAGTGGCACAGGTTGTTCGTGACAAGAACATAGTAAAAACAGAAAAAACACTGAACATTTAGATTGAGGTCCAGCACCGCAAAAATGTTCCGATCAACAGCAATGTAATTTGTGAGAAGGCTAAGTCTTCATGCCCATTTGTATGAGCTAACAGGTGGTGAAGGGGCTAGTGCAGCTACTGAACAAACTTTTAGGGCCAGTAAAGGGTGGTTCGAGAATTTTAAGAAAAGATTCTCTCTCCATAATGCGAAGCTGACTGGGGAGGCCGCATCAGCTGACCATACAGCTGCAGATGCATTTCCCGCAAAGTTAAAGAAAATAATGAAAGAGAAAGGCTATAGACCAGAGCAAGCATTTAATGCCGATAAATCCCGGTCTAGGTTGGAAAAAGATGTCTGGTAGAGGCCTGCCCCTGGGTTCAAGGCAGCCAAGGACAGAGTGAAGCTCATCTAATGTAGCAGCAGCTGGCCACATGATCAAACCTGGCTTGCTTTACCACTCAGCAAACTCTAGGGCTTTAAAGGGTAAAAAACAAGAACCTTTTGCCAGTTTCTTGGCAGTCCAACAAAATGGCATGGGTAACTGTGCAAGCATTCCTGGATTGGTTCCATAAATGCTTTGTCCCGGAAGTGGAAAAGCACCTTGCTTCTAAGAGGATGGAATTCAAGGTGCTATAATGCACTAATTACACCAGGCCACCCAAAAAATTTGTAGTTTAACCATCCAGGTGTAGAGGTGGTGTTCCTACCCCTTAACACCACTGATCTTATTCAGCCTCTCCATCAGGGTGTAATATGCACCTTCAAGGCATATTACAACCAGCGCTCTTTTGGTCATATCCATAGTGCCATGGATGCAGATCCTAACCTTGATGTTAACAAGTGTTGGAAGGAGTACAGCATTGCAGACTGTATTACCAACATCAGTGAAGCATTCAATGAGCTCAGCCAGAGACAATGAATGCTTGTTAGCGAATTGGGTGTTGAGGGGTTTGTGGACATGGCTGCTGAAGATGTGGAAGAGCTGATTGATGGGCATGGAGTTGAACTGACAGGGGAGGATTTGGAAGAGTTGGTAAAAAGTGCCGAGGAAGATAAAGAAGATGAAATCATGGAATTGCAACAAGAAGGTTGGGGCTTGAACAATTATAGTGATCTATTCCGACATGTGAAGGTGGAAGCTGATTTCATTGATGACCACGACCCTTCCATGCCTTAAGACGGTCCGAGAAATCAACCAGGTATTATTTCCCTACCAGGAAAGGTTTAAAGACCTCAAAGCAAAGAAGAAACAACGACCAATCATTATGCTTTTCAAGAAAGAACCAGCCGCTTGCCCAGCTGATTCGTCATCCTCCCTCACTCAGTTGGCTGCTGCCACTGCTCCACCACTCTCCTCCCAACTACCCGTCACCTCACCACCCGCCTCCCGGCAACATGCCACCTTCCGGCAGTGTGCCTCTCCACCAACCACCACTGCATCACCCTCTTCCAACATTGATCCTGATGATCCCCCTATGCTTCAGTTGTAATGACCATGGTCATACATGTTTGTTAACGTAAAATCAAATGATTCACATTACGCTCAATAGTCCATAAAACATTAGCTATGGCTTCTGTATTGAGTCCCCCATCGGAGGCGTCTGTTTTCTTATTGCTTCAGGACGTCTGAGCCCTCCGTTTTCTCTCAATTCCATGTATCTCTGAGACTGTGTTATTTCTTCAGAGCTCATACCATGTTAGTAGATTTAAAATTAAGAGAGAACCCAGTAATATGGTAGTACAGGTAGTTCTGCTATAACGCGATAATTGTGTTCTTGTAAAATATCGTGTTATAGAAAATCGCGTAATAGAAATAACAGGGCTTATGGAGAAAATAGGGTTAGGTGCAGATTACTCGAAATCGAAAAAATTTAGTAGTTAGCATAACACAAAGGATAGCACAGTCTAAATAAATGTTACATTCATATCTAATAATGAAATCATACAGTAAATGTAACACTTTACTTGATGGGGGAGAAGGGTGAATTTGAGGTTGATAAAATCGAGCTTCTCTTCAAGTGTTATATCCTTTCTTTTACGATCATCACCGGGAATTCTATCACCAGAGCGCTTCTTGTAGATATTCTTCTTTACCATATTCACAGTTAATACCACAAAATTGGAGAAATAGTAAGCAAAAATCGCGTTATAGCAAACAAGCGTTCGCGTTATACAAATATCGTTCCTAATTCATAAATCGCGTTAGAGCAAATTCGCGTTATCAAAACACGCGTTATAGCAGAACTCACTGTATATTAGATATGTCTGATTACAGATGAAACATTCAAGATCCCCTGTGAGTGATGTTGAAAGCTTCAACTGCATTTATTGTTAGTAAAGCTTGTTAAATAAGTGAGTGTTGAGTCAGCCAGTCAGAATGACGAAGTATGAATATCGCCCTTGGGGGATGCCTGAGTTTCCAATTGCTACTGAAGTTAGATCTTTATGATGCCCAAACATCAGAGAATCTGATGTTTGTGGTTTATAATTGTCAGTTACCTAGTTTAAAAGCGATTAATCTCCTGAAAAGAACATGTCAAACTCCTTATCTCAAAGATATCAACGTATACCCACAGTAAGGCCCTTGTTTGTACTTTTGCTGAGAACGTATGAACGACATTACCATTGTGTGTATTTGACGTCCATTTCACTTTTGACTGGCAAGCTCAAACTCAGATTACAGTATAACAATAGATGTAAGAAATTCACTGTAGGCATGAATTTCATAGCCAATTGTACAGCAACTGATTTAACTGGAAATTCTGTCATTTGCACGATTAGCCCTTCTGGCATGTCTGGCACAGGCTTGAGTTGCCAAGTAACCCGTATATAAATGAGTGCACGAGGAGGCCTCACATTCAAGTGACGCTTCCTCCTCGCCTCTCTCAGGTATGTTTCTCATACCCACCATGTTAAGACAGTGTTAATTCAGTTGAATTTTGTGAATATCAGTGTTCATGTTTTAATACAGTGAAATTCTCATGTGCCAAGTGAGATTAATGTAACATAGAAATCAACTGTGCCGATGCCAGACGTATGATAGTTTGATTCAGTTTAGACTTTTAAAACCAATGTTGTACGCATCAACGAAAAAAAGTGGCGCCGTCAGCATAAATGGCTGAGAAATTTGATGCCGTCGGCGTAAACGATTTCATAAATTGACGCCGTTAGCGTCAACACCTAGTCAACGAGTTTTCAGTGACGTACAAATGCACCCCCAAAACACGTATTCTCCTGTGTATGGGAGTAAAAAATGTAAAATCTAAAGATATTAATTCATTTTTAATCATTTACTATGATTTATATTACAGTAGTACCCTGATTTACGCGGTCAATTGAACCCACAGGGTACCGCGTTAAGTGAAATCCGCGTAAATGGAACAACAGAACATATGGGATTAATTCCAATAGAGACTGGCCCGACCCCCAAACTCCACTTTTTCGGACACAATACCTAAGTTGTAGTAAAAATAACATCCAAATTTTATGATGGTATGCTCACACAATTAATATTTAAGAGAAATACAGTCGCCAGGTTAATGTCCATTCAAATATTACTCAAATCCCCCCCCCCCCCCCTCTTCCCAGCTCACTGGCCCCTACCTCTCTGAGAAATGATTGGGTGAAACACTAGATTTTAACGTTTAATAATAAATAATACCTCAGACTAAAGTTAGGATAATATAATTGACATTTCTGGATTCCTTGCAGGTCAGGGAATATTTTGAATGTAAACTTCATATATTTTGCACAAAAGATAAAATACTTGCTTTGTGTAAACCAAATTATTACATTAGATCTAAAATTTGTATGTCTAATGCAAAATCGATGATGTTTATATTCAAAATGATCATCAAATTGTAATAATTCCAGCAATGTAAATTATATTCTGGTCCAGTAATTTGTATGAATTTTATGAGCTAAAACAAATATCTTCAGTTAATAAAAAAAAAAAATATTCTTCACGACACTATCTGTCAATCAAAGTACCCCAACTTGTCTCTCCTCCTCTTCCAACCGTGCCAGATGGTCGGTCGGTCCCAACCCTCCCCCCACCCCCTACCTTCCCTCCGTACCAGAGAAATGTTGGGTGAAAATTTGTTTTTTATCTTTTAGTAACAAACAATACCTCAGACTAAAGTTAGGATAATATAATTGACATTGCTGGATTCCTTGTAAGACCAGGAACATTTTGAATATAAATGTCATATATTTTGCACAAAAGATAACATATTTACTCAGAGTAAACATTACATCGAAAATTTGTATGTCTAATGCAAAATCTATGATGTTTATATTCAAAATGATCATCAAATTGTAAGAATTCCAGCAATGTAAATTATAGTCTGGCCGGGTAATTTGCATGAATTTTATGAGCTAAAACAAATATCTTCAGTTAATAAAAAAAAAAATATTCTTCACACCGTGCCAGATGGTCGGTTGGTCCCTCCCTCCCCCCCACCCTCCACCAACCCTCCCTACCAGATAAATGTGTGGGAGAACCAGAATATTTACCTTTTTAGTAATAAATAATACCTCAGACTAAAGTTAGGATAATATAATTGACATTGCTGGATTCCTTGTAAGACCAGGAACATTTTGAATATAAATGTCATATATTTTGCACAAAAGATAACATATTTACTCAGAGTAAACATTACATCTAAAATTTGTATGTCTAATGCAAAATCTATGATGTTTATATTCAAAATGATCATCAAATTGTAAGAATTCTAGCAATGTAAATTATATTCTGGCCGGGTAATTTGTATGAATTTTATGAGGTAAATGAAAAAAAAAAAAATTATACTTCACGCGTATATGGGTAGATGAACCGCGTAAAGTGAAAGTTCGGTTCTGGGAGGCACCGCGTATATTAGAAATCGCGTAAAGTGAAACCGCGTAAAGCAGGGTACAACTGTATATCATTATAATTATTCATTTGTTGCCCCGCAAGAATACTTGCATCTGAAAATGCTTGTCACGCATTCTGCTGCACTTGGGCAGCACTAGAAGGGATGGGAGTGTTGTATTTGATGAACAACTCCCTCATGGCCTTGTCGGTCGTCTTTATAACAAGATAATTGAAAATTGAACTTGGAAAAATTTTAAATTTTAGAAGTTGACGAACAAATTGACGCTTGACGCTCCGCTCGGGTGAAAGGTTGACTGCGTCACCTGTAGCGTCACCTGCCCAAAAAATTGATGGCGTCAGCGTTAACAAAAAGTTGCCGCCGTTAAATTAACGGCGTCAACGTACAACACTGTTTAAAACATTCTAGTGACGCTTCCTCCTCGCCTCTCTCAGGCACAGTGTGGGTGTTAGCTGAATAACCAGCAGCTACCGGGGGACCGGTAGCGGCATACCAGCTAGCTGTCTTGCAGGATGTCTTTAATTTGACACAATTGCACCAACATTGTGCTAGCCCACGTCATCAAGTCTACCCATTGCTACTAGCGTCTAGCGACTGAGCCTCAGCGGCTTGGGTGCAAACAAACACCAGTTATATGTGCAAAGAAATATTGTTGTATATAATTGGGGATAATTAGCAGAAATATGGTTATCCCACGTTGAGTATTGTAACCACATATGGTGATATTACCAGTAACTTCAGGGTTGTTATGATTTAAATCAAATGATTTAAATCACATGATTTAAATTTATTTAAATCAGAGTAAAAAAACCATGATTTAAATCAAAATATTTTTTTTTACTAATAACTGTTTTCTCTTTTTATTCTACACGATTGAAAAGTATATGCAATGCAGCAGGCTAATAACATTATTTGGATTTACATAATTATGTAATGTACTCTAGTCTGTTCTCTCCAGTTTTGCGAAACTTTGATCATATCCTAAGGTCTCATTATTAATGTATATATTTACATGAAATATATTGTTAACTAAGATAATAAATACAATCAACGCTCACTTTACGCGGTTAATGTAACCCACAGGGTACCGCGGAAAGTGAGAAACACGTAAAGTGAATAACATAACATATGGGATTAAATGAAATAGAGACCAGCTGACCCCCAAACTCCACTTTTTCCAACACAATACCTATGTTCTAGTAAAAATAACATCTTAATTTTATGATGGTACATGCACATAATTAATACTTAAGAGAAATAGAGAAATACAGTCGCCAAGTTAATGTCCATTCAAATAATGGACTCAACTCCCTCCCCCTCTTCTCACACTACACTCGCTGGCTCTTCCCTCTCTGAGAAATTTTGGGGGGAAAACCAGGTATAGTAATAAATAATACCTCAAACTAAAGTTAGGATAATATAATTGACATTGCTGGATTCCTTGTAAGACCAGGAATATTTTGAATACAAATGTCATATATTTTGCACAAAAGATAACATATTTACTCAGAGTAAACATTATATCTAAAATTTGTATGTCTAATGCAAAATCTATGATGTTTATATTCAAAATGATCATCAAATTGTAAGAATTCCAGCAATGTAAATTATATTCTGGCCGGGTAATTTGTATGAATTTTATGAGCTAAAACAAATATCTTCAGTTAATAAAAAAAAAAAATATTCTTCACTACACTATCTGTCAATCAAAGTACCCCACCTTGCCTCCCCCCTCTTCCAAGCGCCAGATGGTCGGTTGGTCCCAACCCTCCCCCCCACCCCCCACCAATCCTCCCTTCAAGAGAAAGGTTGGGTGAAAAAACTAGATTCTAACATTTAGTATTAAATAATACCTCAGATTAAAGTTAGGATAATATAATTGACAGTGCTGGTTCCTTGTTAAACCCGGAATAATTTGAATAGTAATGTCATATATTTTGCACAAAAGATAACATATTTAATCAGAGTAAACATTATATCTAAAATTTGTATGTCTAATGCAAAATCTATGATGTTTATATTCAAAATGATCATCAAATTGTAAGAATTCCAGCAATGTAAATTATATTCTGGCCGGGTAATTTGTATGAATTTTATGAGCTAAAACAAATATCTTCAGTTAATAATAAAAAAAAAATATTCTTCACACCGTGGTGCCAGGTGGTCGGTCGCCGGTCCCTCCCTCCCTCCCACCCCCCACCAAGCCTCCCTACCAGATGAATGTGTGGGAATACCAGACTGTTTACCTTTTTAGTAATAAATAATAAATCAGACTAAAGTTAGGATAATATAATTGACATTGCTGGATTCCTTGTAAGACCAGGAATATTTTGAATATAAATATCATATATTTTGCACTAAAGAGAACACATTTACTCAGAGTAAACATTATATCTAAAATTTGTATGTCTAATGCAAAATCTATGATGTTTATACTCCAAATGATCATCAAATTGTAAGAATTCCAGCAATGTAAATTATATTCTGGCCGGGTAATTTGTATGAATTTTATGAGCTAAATAAAAAATTATACTTCACCCGTGTAAAGGGGTACATCCACCGCGGAATGTGAGCATCCTGGGTTCTGGCAGGGCACCGTGTAAACGTGGAAACGCGGAATGTGGGACCGCGTAAAGTGAGGGTTGACTGTACTATTGAAATTCAGACGAACTGTAGTATTCTCTTCTCCCGGCATTATATATCAGTCAATAAGGAGCAAGGGGCTGTAAATTTTTCAAAGCTAGAGTGAACAGGCTGTAGGCACTAGGCTATACATGTTCAGATACAGTATTCTATTTTCATCACTTAGTATGTTCTTTTTAAACAACATAAGTATTATTTCTGATCAGTGAATAAGAATTATTCAGAAGAACTTAGTGGGAAAACAGTTTGCATGGCCATGGATGGCTGGAGTAATGCCCATAATGAGCCTATAGTATGTTTAACTTTAACAGCGGACAACCGTATTTATCTTGTTGACTCTATAGACACAGAATCAAGACACACAGCTGAATATCTGATGAAATTAGCTGAATGTGCTACAAAAAAGTGTGAAGACAACTTTGGATGCACAGTAAGAAGCTGTGTAACAGATAATGCTGCTAATATGGCAAAAATGAGAAGTGAATTCGGACAAGATAAATCCATTATAACATAAGGTTGCTCTGCACACCTGTTAAATTTGCTTTCACAAGGCCTGAAAATCAAGAACATTAAGGAGCGCATTACTGAAATTATTGAGTACTTCAGAAATCATCACATCCCAGGATCTTTGTATAGAAGAGCAGGAGGAGCAATGCTAGTAATGCCATCAGATACACGATGGAACACAGACAGATTCTATTGAATCTTATTTAAAGAACTGGGAGACCCTCGTCAAAGTGTGCAAAGAAAATAGTGAAGACATTGATAAAAAAATTGAAAGGAAAGTTAATGATAAGGCATTTAAAAGAACTGCAGAAGACTATTTAGAGAGACTTAAGCCTATTGCTGTGGTATTGGACTGTGTCCAGAGAGAACATATCCTATTAAGTGACGCTGTAGAAATCTGGGTAAAACTGAAAACTGATATTCGGGGTTATTTAACAGATAAGAAGGATACGGATAATTTTGAAAAAAGAATCAAAGTAGCATTGACACCTGCCCATTTTCTAGCTAATGTGATAGATCCAAGGTATCAGGGCAGACATCTGACTCCTGAGCAGCGAGACATTGCAGAACAGTATGTGTGCGAGTCTCTTCCACATTTCCTTTCAACATTAATGTCCTTCCATGGAAGAAGTGCACCATTTAAAGAAGCCTATTTTGGTAAAGATGTTGTAAAATTTCTCTCACCCCTTGCTTGGTGGCAGTATTTTGCCAATGATATGACAGAAAATGTAATGGATGTTCCTAGGCAATTATATACAGCTGTTGCATCATCAGCAGGGGTTGAGAGAATTTTTTCCACGAATGGATTTGTACACTCAAAGGTAAGAAATTGCCTAAGACAGGAAAAAGCATCTAAGCTTGTCACAGTACATAAGCATTTCAATGTTCTACTAAGCTAATTTAAATGTTTTGAACTATTTTTGTTGTTTACAAAATGAGACTACAGTGAGTTCTGCTATAACGCGTGTTTTGATAACGCGAATTTGCTCTAACGCGATTTATGAATTAGGAACGATATTAGTATAACGCGAACGCTTGTTTGCTATAACGCGATTTTTGCTTACTATTTCTCCAATTCTGTGGTATCTGTATTAACTGTGAATATAGTAAAGAAGAATATCAACAAGAAGTGTTCTGGTGATAGAATTCCCAGTGATGATCGTAAAAGAAAGGATATAACACTTGAAGAGAAGCTCGATTTTATCAACCTCAAAATCACCCTTCTCCCCCATCAAGTAAAGTGTTACATTTACTGTATGATTTCATTATTAGATATTAATGTAACATTTATTTAGACTGTGCTATCCTTTGTGTTAGGCTAACTACTAAATTTTTTCGATTTCGAGTAATCTGCACCTAACCCTATTTTCTCCATATACCCTGTTATTTCTATTACGCGATTTTCTATAACACGATATTTTACAAGAACACAATTATCGCGTTATAGCAGAACTACCTGTATTGTGTTGACTTGAAGTTATTACACTATAATCCTACAAATGTAAGAAAATAAACTTGTTTCCAGTATTATTTTTTTTACAAAATGAGAATATTATTCTGTTGACTTGAAGAAGTTAAGTTATTAATTTTTGAAACACTGTAATCCTGTAAGAGCATTTATGTTAAATTTCATTATTACGTTTGGATTTGTGCACTCAACTGTAAGATATGTTACCAGTTTTCTTTTATTTTACAAAAAGAATATTATTGTTTTAAAACTGCATGACTATCTTAATGCCAATTTTCCGTTTATTATCCTGAATAAGCTTTGGTTGAAAAATACTGTTTTTATGGTTTAAAAATACTATTTTAATGCAATTAGTAAAAAAATAAAAAAATTGATTTAAATAAAAAAATCCGATTTAAATCAAATAAATCAATTTTTTTTTTAAATCATGATTTTTTTCCAACCCTGCCGGTAATATCGTTTTTATGTGGGTTGTGATTACATCATTCGTATGTACTACCAACTATAAGTTCTAGTAAATGTTCCATGTTGTTCATTCCCAAATAACATGAGGTTATAAGTGATGGGTAAATATATGTTGTTGACAAGTATGTAAAATAACCATCTTATATGTCAAAGAAATAATATAACAGTTGTTTAATGTTGCAACAAATAATTGAAGATCTATTTTGTTAATTGTAAACTAAGACCTTATCCGAGTGTGTTAAATTGACATCGTATTCGCTCTTAATCTAATAAATATTGATTTAGTAAACGACGTGTATCACCGCTCTATTCCTTCTAACAGTTGGTACTCAGAAAATAACTACTGTAACTCACGTGCCAAGAGCTCGAGTCTACCACGTTATCTAACAGTTAATGATATCAGTTATATTATAATAAAAGTCTGGGTGGTGGCAGGTTACCGTTGTAAGTATAGTAAGAATGACATGGTTTTCCCAGATTAATCCATGGTATAGAATATAACAAGCCCTGATAAGAAGTTGAAAGAAATTAGTAAGAGGAAGATATAAGAAACATAGACTGACATTGAAAGAAAGATATGATAAGTAAGAAAGGTAAAATATAGAAATTAAATAAATAAGCACAATGAAATAAAGACTTAATAAAGATATTAGAAGAGAAAACACATAAATAGAAATAATAAGAGAAAATAGAAAAGTATAGAAAAGAATATTAACTTACAAAATATAAGCAAAGAAATATAAGATAGGTACAGTCGGCCACAGGAATAGGTATACACACTGTAGCTGTAAGGTCCAAAAATAGTCTGGTAACTGTTATATATGTGTATGTTTATATGCTGCCTTTATTGATTATATATATACATTATATATTATGTTACTTTTTACCAAAGTTAGAATGTGTTTAGGCCTGTGTAATCACGAATGTGCTAGGCACGTGAATGACAACAACAACAATAAATCACCTGAGTAAGAGTCAGCATGTGGCTTCTCATTCTCCCATTAAATCATTTAAGATACTACAGTAACGTTGAAACTGCGCATCCAGACGCATGACGAAACTCAGCTCCCCCCACTGTTATCTCTAACTATTTTCTGTTTCCCTTTCCTTATTCTTCCATTTACTCCTCTTCCTTCCTTTACTAATCCAAACATCAGTAAAAAAAAAAGTAGGGTAAGAGAAAAATGGGGGAGGAGGAGGGAGCTGTACGATAACTGTAATCCCATTCGGCAACAAGTTTACTACCATCCGATACAATATATTACTTGTAATATAAACACAAGACACAAGTAAAACATTCACAACAAATGTATTTATAACAAATATGTAGGAATAAAACATAAATTACAGGTCATTTTGTAATTTTGTCTGTTCTGTTCAGGACAGTGTTACCAGATATTTTGTCTCAAAC
Organism: Homarus gammarus; assembly: GCA_958450375.1. Lineage (NCBI taxonomy): Eukaryota > Metazoa > Arthropoda > Malacostraca > Decapoda > Nephropidae > Homarus > Homarus gammarus. Next base: position 554,834 of record CAUDMG010003755.1, read on the forward strand.
ACGAACCGTAGGTGTAATACTTAATCTTGTGGCCGACTGTACATATAGACAGAAGGACTTGGAATATAAAATGATTTATATACAGTACTTGTATACACAAGAAAAGATAACTAGACTAATCTCTCTTAACACAGCTATAGATAAAAGAAATATGAATAGGAATAAAATAGAAATGGCATAACCCCCCCCACCCCCATTACACAGTAACCAGATGTTTCCCTATGTACAGTGCTCCAACTCCCACATACACAATCTAGGTATACATGAGTGCACTAGGGTAGTGTAACTTGCTATTCGCGGTTTTGCCAATTCTCACCATTCCTTGGAACCTAACCTTGCGAACAGCAAGGGTTTACTGAATTATACTGCCAATTTTGTCTTTATCCTTAATACTGTACATACATGAAGGTATCCCTCACCACACAAACGTCTGCTCTGAGACTATTCACTCATACAAATATTCTATTCTTACACAACTTTCTCACTCTACAGTACAAAAGTTCTGGAACCTTAAGGTAATGCACTAAATTTGTACTTTTTTTTTTTTTTTTTTTTTTTTTTAAGGAATACATTGGGGTTTTTCTTGTACTGTAGTTAGTTACTAAACTACAATAGTTAGGTACTAATTTACAGTATACAATAGTTGCAAACTGCACACCTTATTTCCTTGGGTGACAAAAAATAAAATAATTCTAAATGGATGTCACTTAGAATATTTCTGATGAATTTCAAGGCAAGCAAAGGACAGTAATTATCAGAAGCCTTTATTTGTATATTCAACAAGGTTGTATACATTTTATGTATATCATGTGTGCAACTAATAATTAATTTGGCTAATAAGTTAGAAACAACATACCTTGTCTTCCTAATAACAAACAGTATAACAGGTCAAGTTACAGTGGGGTATGCTATAACAAACGGATCCTACTACGAATATTCCTATAACGAACGGTTTTACCTATAAAATTGAGAATGCTAAAACGAACGCAACTCCTACAACGAACGCGGATGAATACGGGACTTCAGTCGGCCCTTAACATACGCGGGTTTATAATACACGCATTTGCAAATACGCGGATTGCCCCGCCGGAGGAATATTCTGTACATTGAAGTAATTGAAGTACATTCAAATCGCGCGCCATTCAACTCGCGCGCGGCACCGAACACGGGACACCGCCCGCTCCCGCAACCTCACACACACACGCATAGCTCTCCCTCACTCAGTCAGTCTCGCTGTAACCACGCTTGTGTTGACATCAGCATTGTAGTTGCAAAAATACTACATTTCCGTGAATGTATTATATCAAGCACAGTATGAATAGAATATCACTAATGTAAGAGTATTTTAACCGAAAACTCCTAAAAAAACGAGTAACATATCTTGAACATCGGAAGGTTAGGTAAAGTCTTTTGTTTTCATGTAGTTTATCCTAATTTACATTGAAATGCATTACGTTTCAGCAAAACTACTATTTATTTCTGAGAATATGGAAATGTAATATTTTGCTGAAATGACGTATGTATTACAGTGGAAAGTGACGAAAGCAATGACTCGCTTTCTTTCATTCGAAAGATGTTACCGTAATCGCTTTTCGAATGGTTTTCAGTTAAAAAACTGTTGTATTACAATAATATTCTATCCTAATTCACTTGTGATGCAACAGTTTTTTTAACCGAAAACCATTCGAAAAGCGATTACGGTAACATCTTTTGAACGAAAGAAAGCGAAAGTCATTGTTTTCGTCACGATTTTATCCCACTTTCCACTAATACGTACGTAATTTCAGCAAAAATATATTACATTTCCATGAATGTAGTATATCAAGCAAAGTATGAATATAATATCATTGTAATATAACAGTATTTTAACCGAAAATTATTAAAAAACGAGTAACATCTCTTGAACATTGGAAGGTTGGATAAAGTCTTTTGTTTTCGTCATGTATTTTATCCTATTTTACATTGAAATACATCACGTTACAGCTAAACTACTATTTATTTCTGAGAATATATTCATTCAGGCACAGTTTAGGTAAAATATACATGTGCTGTAACATTTTTTTGATTGAAAACGATTCGCAAAACACGTACCCTCTAGCCCTGTTCAAGGAGAAGACTGGGAGGAGCTGCTTGGTGCTTAAGACGATGACAAGGAAAATGATTTTGATGGATTTTAATGAAAATATTCAGAAAGACCCTGGCACTGTCAAGGAAAGTGGCTGCTGAAGGCTTCCAGGACATGGCAGAGGATGAGATTAAGGAGCTAATTGAAGAGCACGACACTGAGCTGACCGAGGAGGATCTACAGGAGTTAGTAGACTCAGGCAAGGAAGAGGAAGCGAAAGGGAAAGAGGATGAGGAAGAGCACCAAGAAATAACGTTGGAGAAGTTGGGGGAGATGACCAGGAATATTGAGGCACTGAAAAACCTGGCCTATAGTATGGACCCCTCCATGGTGCTTGCCCTGAAATTCATGCGAGGGATGGATGATGTTTTCGCTCCATACAAAAGCATCATGGAAGAAATGAAAGAAAGAGACGACAACTCCCCATCACCATGTTCTTTGATCACCGAAGGAGAGATTTAACACCATCAATCACTGGCGGCAGTGAGGAAGCAGCTGAATCCTCCGTCGCCCCCACTTCACCACCCGTTATGGAATTGAGTGACGATGAGCCTGATGACACCCGTCCTGTCGCCGAGGATAGGTACTGTACAGTAAAGTGAAATTTTTATCTCTTTTTTTTTTAATAGCTTTTCTTGCCATGTTTATTGTTTGTAAAAATGCACAGCACAGTACAGTTCAATACTGTACATAGGAAGTGGAGGTGCAGTTATTCACAAAACATTTGTGTTCGTTGTCGGCAGTAGTGACGGTGAGGAGGGAGTGAGTTGGGAGGAGTGGTGACCTTGGACGCGGGAGCAGGGACGAGTGGAGATGCCAGCCAGTACATTACGGGTGTATTAATTGTTTTTATAGCTATTTTTGCATTTTAATATTAAATATTATACATTATGTTTCAACAAAACTACCATTTATTTCTGAGAACATGGAAATGTAATATTTTTGCTGAAATGATGTACGTATTACAGTGGAAAGTGGGATAAAATTGTGACGAAAGCAATGACTTTCTCTTTCTTTCGTTCAAAAGACGTTACCGTAATCGCTTTTCGAATGGTTTTCAGTTGTGGGATTATAAGGCTAATGATAGGATAGAATATTATTGTAATACAGTACGAGTACAACAGTTTTTTAACTGAAAACCATTCGAAAAGCGATTACAGTAAAATCTTTTGAATAACGAAAGAAAGCGAAAGTCATTGTTTTCGTCTTTCCACTGTAATATGTACGTCATTCCAGCAAAAATATTATATTTCCATATTTATTTCTGAGAATACTTATATTCATTCAGTCACAGTTAAGGTAAAATATACTTGTGATGTAATATTTTAATGAAAATACGGTATCGTAGTTTTCTTTTGTTTCAAATTTAATTAACAAAGATTGATGTTTCAAATGTAATGAACAAATATTTATGTACAGTATCTATAAATAAACTTTAATAAATGAATACTTTGTTTTACATCGTCCTGTGCTACCATACCATGGATTTGGCTACTTTGGGCTTGCAATGATGACGCAAGAGATGTGCCTTGGCAACTATACCGACACTCACAGCTGGTGGTGCGTTGGTGCATCGTTTCCATTGTTTACTGGTAGTTACTGGTAAATATTTTTCAACCTAACGAAACTATTACCCGTTTAGAGGTCGACCCCCAATTTTTGGCCAAATAATTTGGTCTTAAAAACTTGAACTACACACAGGTATATACGGTAAATAAGGACATGGGGGGGACCAGGTTTTTTTGGGGGGGGGTATCTCTGTTACGTAACCCCCGCGTATGTTAAGGGCCGACTGTATTTCGTCTGGCGCATGAATATTGTTGTACAGCGGCTGACAACAAGAGCGTCAGGCGCCATCTTTGTCTCATTGTGTAGCCAGTGCACCACTGTTATTGTTGAAATTTCGTCTTTTGATGTGGAAATTCGTGTTATTTGTATAACTATTTTGTTATACAAGTATACAATTGTAACAATGAATCGTCCAAAGCGAGTGAGAAAGCTAATAACCCTTGAAACTAGGAAAGAAATCATGAAGAAACGTGAGAATGGAACAAGCATTGCGAAACTTAGTGATGAATATGGGATGGCTAAATCGACTATATGTACGATTTTGAAGAATGAAGAGGAGTTAAAAACTGTGCAAGTGGCTAAGGGAATCTCTAGACTTAGCAAAGCAAGGTGTAATGTGATTGAAGAGATGGAAAATTTACTCTTAGTGTGGATAAAGGAGAAAGAAATGGCAGGTGAGAGCATAAGTGAAGCTACATTTGTGAGAAGGCCAAACAATTGTTTGAGGACCTTAAAGCCAAGACTCCCAGTGGAAGTGATAGTGCTGTGCCAGTGTTTAGGGGTACCTGCATGCTGAACAACACTAAGGCAAGATAAAGTACCGTATTTTTTACATTTTCCACAGAAAATTTTCAGTTTTAAGTGGTTGTATTTGGGGGCCTGGGACGAATCCAATCCTATAACGAACGAATGCTATAACGAACGAGGTTCTAGAAACAATTAGATTCGTTATAGCATACCCCACTGTATTAACAATGTAATCAGTCTAACATTAATAGTGATTGGATATGACCGTGACATATATTAAAGAATCAATTTTGTCAGATACATAAATGATGAACATTATTCTTGCTTGTACATTAACACTGAGAATTGAATATGCAGGGTTAAGGGACATTAGTTTTCTATAGAGGGAAAGAGTTGTAAGAATAGAATATTTCCTAAAGTAAATATTAGTAGAGAGACTTTTCTTCAATGGCATTTCCATTGGAAATTTATATTTTTCAAGTAATTTAATCGATAAAATTACCAACAATATTACTTATTTAAAGTGGGCAGGGGTTTGAAGTTGTAGGAAAATGTGAGATAAAATATCAAAAATAACTTTTAATTACTTTTACTTTTATCCTCTTCATCTGAGGAGGCGAGGCTTGTCCTCCTGCTTTTTCCCAGCCTCCTCACATCCTGGGGGGACTGACATATTCAGAGCCTCTGTAAAAATATTCTCAAAATGCAACTTATCGTGTATTTTCTTACTCTCAGCTTCCTCCAACTGATTCTCAGGGACTCCAAAATCTATTACAGGGGGTCCCTGGGTTATGAACGGGTTCCGTTTCTGAGGACATTCTTAAGTCGGAACACATGCTATATGCTTACCATACTTACAGAACAATGTTTAAAATCAGACTATATCATAGTCTAAGTTCTTATATACATCTAAAATCAGTTAATTCAAGATAAAAGAAGAAGTAGAATGACAACATCCAGTAAATGAAAGTAAAAATTAAGTCATCAGATAAATAAATTACTGTAAATTTAAAGTTTAGCCTCGTTCGTATCAGCGGGCAGTACCTGCACTCGAAGCATTCCCGTTGTTCCTCCTCTCCCCTAACAGTAGGGCTACTAGTTGCCATGTCTTCAACACACTTCTTCAGTCTCTAGCTGCTGTAAAACCTGTTTGGATCCTGCATTACTCTACGCCACCTCCCGTGGCCCTGTTAAGGCCTAAGCATAACTCTTCTTCACTACTCCCTCCATTCTATTAGCTACTTCCTCAGTCTTAGTGAGGATCTCTTTCCCAACTTGCTCTAGTTTGGCAATCAGCAAGGATCTAGGTTCATCTATTTCCATCCTAGGAATCTCATTCCACTACGGTTTGCCATCGCCTAGTTTATGTTGATTTTGCAGTCTGGGCATTACCAACAACAGCCTTCATGCTTAACGACATTATGTATCGCCCTGAACTCTGTATAGCCCAAGCCCGCACAATTTACATCAGACTTCACCCTGCAGTAATTGCATGTCAACAGACTTCCTGGTGATACTGGGGTTTGAGCCCCTGATTCCTGATGCCTCATGACTGTTGCTGTTGGGGAGGTTGGGGAGTGTGCAGACTCTGTACAAATTTTCTCAGCCTTAAGTCCAGTTTACAATGTGATATAATTCTAATCGTCAGCTTAATAATAATGATAATAATAATCTTTATTATTACTATTATAATTTCTTCTAATCTGTGTCTTGGTGGCAGGGCTTTGGTGTCAAGGTCCCTTTAAAGCCTCAGTCCGCTGTCTTCGTACATGGCCTCTTTGTCTGCTGCCAACCACCGGACTCTCACACTTAAATTTCTTTTGACAAGGAAATTTACCCCACAGTGGGGTTACTTCCTTTATATTTACATCTACTAATTGTTATCTTAGTGAACTAAGATGTGTGAGTGATCATGCTCTTGTGGCACACTAATATTATTTTAAAAAATCACTTAGCTGCCCTGCTGGTCTTGACCTCCCCGGCACCCTCATTCATTCAGTGTTGCCATCCAAGACGGCTTGACTTGTTTTCTATTTTTTTTCCAGTTCTCCTCAACAAGTTGTTAGTATGTCTATGTGCTTTCCCTATGCACACTGTATCTTGCTATGAATGGTGGATCATATACACAATAACAGTCCTTTAGAAAACACAGAAAAATATAATAATAATTCTTTGTGGCAGCAATAAATGCGTTTGAGACAGCTCAGCTTTTTCTTTAAACTATTATTTACTTTCGTTCTCTTCCAATTCTCATCAATGTATATTCTCTATGTGCTATCACTGTGTACACTGTATCTCCCTGCGAATTGTGGATCATAAGCACAATTTCAGTACCTGAGAAAACACACACACAAAGCAAAACATTCTTTGTGGCACCAAAATATGACTTGGTTACTACCAGCAGTGGTGCCTGATTACTTGTCCCAATTTGTTTGGGTAATTATTCAAGACTAACCCGCAGCCGAAATTGATCGAAAATTAATATAAAAACGCCAGATTTTCACTGTTTATTATAGTGGACACTGTTGTAGTTTGTGCAAATGTGTTAAAAAATGGATATTTCTAAAAGAAACATAACTTAACATTTGTGGGTATGAAAAACAGACCGAACAAACTTAACCAAACAAACCTACCTAACCTTACCTAACTTCCTTACAGGGGGACAATGCCCCCCAGACCCCCCAGTATATTAAACAGAAAGAACTTACTATAATATGGTGATATTTTAGACATTTTCTGAACATGAGATGATACGGCCGCATCGGTGCTCATGCAGCCCTGGCGGCATAGTGATTTATTGTGATGGTGGGAAACGTCGAGGAATGACATTGAGGAAGTGATGAACAAATTTCTTTCTGGTCTGAAATCACAGAAATTCCCGCAGTGTGGACAGTCTCTATTTAACCCCTACGCCCCGGGCTAGGGTGCCGCTAGCCGTATCCCCCATGCGGGGTAAATGGAGAAAAATCAAATTTCCGAAAAATAATTTTTAACCTTTTTAAATGATAAAAAAATAAAAAAGAAGTAAGAAAAACTACATACAGTGGTCCCTCGGTTAACAAACACAATTCGTTCCGGAAGGTCATTCGTTAACCGAAAATTTCTTTAACCAAATCCATTGCTTTAATGGGATATTGGATAATTGGTCCCAGCTCACCGAAAAGTTCATACAAAGTAAAAAAAAAAGATGCAGTTAAGTACACATATTTTGAGGTGTTTATGTAGAAAGTTCCTGGTTGATGATGATGATGGGAATTAGAAGTGGGGGGTGGAGGAGAAGGGAGAAGAGAAGGAAGTGGAGATGGAGGAAAAATCACATTCTAGGGGACCCATGCTTGATGCAGTAACTTCACCAATAAAATTTTAAGTTCACTAGGTGTGATTCAAGATTATTTTATTTAAATCAACACTGCACTGTGCTATATATTGTCAATATGTTAAATAAATTTCAGAATGACCAATAATTGTACTGTAAAAATGTAAAAATACTCTGTGTTCAAGAGACCCACAGGCAAGATGTTTCCTCCACTGAACAGAGACACAAACTGACGCCTTGGTGGGTGAGTGAAGTGGCTGATGGGCGCACCAAAACCTGGTTCCCTGTACTGTAATTATGTTAAATAAGTGCTAAAATGACTAATAATTTTAATATAAAACTTGGAAAAATATTGAATAACACAACCTTCTTGATATTTACTCCAATGGAGACGAATTTAAGCCCTAGAACCGATTACTGTATTGGCGGACTAATCTTCCAGCTGGTGAGCAAGCCAAAACATGTTGACATGTTTTCGTAAGAATTTCGTAAACCTAATTTTTGTTCGTTAACCGAAATGAAGATTCTTATGGAAGGTATAATTCGTTAACAGAAATTTCGTTAACCGAGGCGTTCGTTAACCGAGGGACCACTGTACAGGTACTGACCCTCTAGAAACTTCCCTGGGGCAGCAGTAGCCAGGGAGATAAGGGGACAGCGTTGTTTTGACAGCTGGTGCTCGTGACCATTTTCTGCTTGCCTTTGTGTCCGGGATGGCCAGTAATGCATATATTTACTGATTTTAATACTTATTTCCATAAATAATTCATTAAGAATATTTTATTTGGATTATTTTTCATAAAAAGTGCTCGGCGAGACACATGCAGTCTGTCGCCAGGCTGTCTTTGTGTTTGCGAGAGCAAGTAATGCATATAAATAATTATCGGAATAATAATTCCACAAATGAATACATTCATAGCATTATTTTCCAGTAATACTACAATACAACTACACTTTTTTTAGCAATATTACTTTGATACAACATTATAATATGGACAAACAATGACAATGAAACAAATAAAAGTAGGTATTTATATTCAGGAAGTTTCCCTGTGGCCAAGCGTGTGGCATGACAGGCAAATAGTCACACTGGAACGTAATAACCCGTGCTGGGCATTTAAACAGTGGCGGGAAAATGCACGCGTTCTGGAATGTCAACTGGGGTGCCCAAGATGGATGTTCCGGAACGTCAACTGGGGTTAAACGAACATTGCCCTGGTCTTTGAACAATTGAAGGGTATCGTTGTCTTTATCACTGAATTCGCAAATTACGTCCATATAAGACAGAAAAAACCTTCACTGATAACACTGATGTGTGCTTAGTTGGTTATGTGCTGTAGATTATATGAATATTTCTTATGTTATGTTTATTTGTCTTAAGCCAATTCTGTTACTTGAAGCTTAGTCAGTCTTAATTTGTAATTCCTGTTTATTACAGATCTATGGATACTAATGTTGCATTAAGTTGAATAAAGCCTCCCAGTGTTTACCTTCATTTTCATAACAATTTATTCAACTTAATGATGGAGAGGTTTATGAGGCCAGACCGTTTTGATGTGGACCCAAACTCAGCATCAGCTGTCAAGCAGTGGGCTCATTGGCATCGAACTTTTACAAACTTTCTGGATGCACTCACAATTGAGGCCACTCAGCCGAACAGGTTAAATCTCCTGATCAACTACGTTGCACCATCTGTCTACGAATTCATTGCTGACTGTGACTCATACGAAGATGCTGTTAACACCCTCAAGGAGCTTTACATCAAACCTAAAAATGAGATGATTGCCACACACATTTCAGCAACTAGTCGTCAAGAAGCTGGAGAGACTCTGGACCAGTACTTGCAAGCACTGGAGACCCTGAGTAAGGACTGTAATTTTCAAGCAGTCTCAGCCAAGGAGGCACGCAACAATTACATCAGAGACGCATTCATTAACAGACTTCAAGCTCACCAAATATAACAGCGCCTGCTTGAGAATAAAACACTCGACTTGCAGACTGCATATGAAAAGGCCCATACATTGGAGATGGCCCAGAAGCAGCCTATTTCATATAAGCAGCCTGACACTATTAGTGCTGCAATGGCGCCTCCAAATCATGAAGCAATTTTAAATCTGTCTCGAAGCACTTCACCCAAATCTGCCCCAACTGACCAGCCTGAACAGCCAGTAACTGTGGCTACTGCCAATCTGAAATGTTTCTTCTGTGGTCTTGGTAGACACCCCCGCTCCAAGTGTCCTGCAAGGGACGTACTGTCTCAACTGCAAAAAGATAGGCCATTATGCTAAAGTATGCCGATCTGTTAAGTTCACCTCTGCAGCCACCTCCGAATCATTCTCGACTTTGGCGAAGCTCTCTCTGCTGCATCTCCTGGCTGTCTGTCAAGGGCTGTGATGAAAGCTAAGATAAACGGAGTTCCTGTCACTGCACTCGTTGATACCGGCAGCTCTGAAAGCTTTTCAGCTCTAGTATTGTACACATGCATGGATGGAAATTCTCCCCTTGTGTGGGAAAGGTGTCTATGGCAAATAGTTCTCTAACCTCGAGGGTTCTGAGATACAGTGGTCCCTCGGTTAACAAACACAATTCGTTCCACAGAGTCGTTCGTTAACCGAAAATTTTGTTAACCGAATCCATTGTTTCAATGGAATATTGGGTAATTGGTTCCAGCTCACTGAAAAGTACATACAAAGTAAAAAAAAAATGCAGTATAGTACACTTACTTTGAGGTGTGTATGTAGAAAGTTCCTGGTTGATGATGATGGGAATTAGAAGTGGGGGTGGAGGAGAACAGAAAAGAGAAGGAAGTGGGGAAGGAGGAGAAAGCACCTTTCAGGGGACCTATGCTTGATGCAGTCATTTCACCAATACAATTTTAAGTTCACTAGGTGTAATTCAAGATTATTTTATTTAAATCAACACTGCACTGCACTATATATTATCAATATGTTAACTAAATTTCAGAATGACCAATAATTTCAATGTAAAAATGCAAAAATATTCAAGACACCAACAAAATCGATGTTCACTCCACTGTCAACAGAGCCAGACTGACACCTGGTGGATGAGTCAACCGGCTGATGGGCGCACAAAAAAATAGTTCCCTGTATTGCATATATTATCAATATGTTAACTAAATTTTAAAATGACTAGTAATTTTAACATAAAAAATGCAAAAATATTAAAGAGCACAACTTTCTTGATATTTTGATATTTACTCCACTGGAAACGAATGTAGGCATAGAACAGATTACTGAATTGGCAGACTAGCCCATCAGCTGATCAGATGATGCTCACAACAAAACGTGTTGTTCGTAAGGATTTCGTCAATCGAAGTTTTGTTCGTTAACCGAATTGAAGATCCTTATGGGAGGTAATTCGTTAACTGAAATTTTGTTAATCGAACCGTTCGTTAACCGAGGGACCACTGTACTATTGTATTACTAATGTGGAACATAATAACACTAAGTACAGTGATGTTAGACTGTCTGTGAAGCCGAACTTCTGTAGTGATGCTATTCTTGGACACGACTTCCTACAGCAGCACTCAGCCGTTAAAATTCCGTTCGGAGGCTCCAAGCCCACCCTGACGGTTTGTGGGCTTGCCACTGTTAAAGTCTTATTTCTATCATTGTTTGACTACCTGACACCTGACTGCAAGCCAATACCAGTGAAATCGAGCCGTTATTCATATGACGACAAGAAGTTTATTGATTCTGAAGTGTCTAGAATGCTGAAGGAGGGCATCGTCGAGCCAAGTCAGTCTCCGTGGCGTGCTCAGGTATTGGTGGTCTCGACCGAAGGCCACAAATGGACAATGGCGATAGATTATTCACAGACAATCAATCGATTCACCTTGTTAGATGCATATCCATACCACGGATCGATGACGTGGTAAGGGAGATCTCTAGATATCGTGTGTTTAGTACGCTGCATCTACGCAGTGCATATCATCAAGTGGCTATCAAACAGGAAGATAGAACATAGAATACCTTTTGGTGTTACTAATGGCATTGCCAGTTTCCAATGCATAATTGATGACATTTTGACAAAGGAGAAGCTAGATGGCACTTTCACATACATTGACAACGTGACAGTGAGTGTGGTCGCGATAAGGCAGAACATGACGCCAACCTCAAACGGTTTTAGATGTGGTCAAAAGGTATAACCTAACACTGAATGATGACAAATGCAACTTCTCTCTGACGTCTGTTGACTTACTTGGTTACACAGTTAGTGATGACACAATCAAACCTGACCAGGAACGTTTGAGGCCTCTCCTGGACCTTCCTGTACCACACAACACACACTCACTTCAACGTGCTATGGGAATGTTTGCACATTATTCCCAATGGATTACTGGATTTTCCAAGAAAATCCACCCTTTGGCACAGGCAAAAGGTTTCCCACTGTTACGTTTGGAAATCAAAGCTTTTGAAGGCCTTAAACATGACATCACTGGCTCAGCAGTAACTGCTATAGATCCAACAATACCATTTGTTGTGGAAACTGACGCTTCACAGTACGTTATAGCTGCTTAATTGAGTCAGTCTGGTCGACCTATGGCTTTCTTCTCAAGGACACTCACGGCTTCAGAGCAGAAGCACTCTTCTGTCGAAAAGGAGGCCTACGCCATAGTGGAAGCATTAAGAAAATGGAGACACTACTTAATTGGGCAGCATTTTCGGTTGGTCACGGATCAGAGGTCAGTCGCCTTCATGTTCAACCCCAAAAGTTCGAGCAAAGTCAAGAATGAGAATATCACTGGATGGCGAATTGACCTATCATGCTTCAGTTACGACAATGTCTATCGTCCTGGCAAAGAAAATGCCGCCGCAGATGCGTTCTCATGTATGTGCAGTTCGGAATCTGCTACAGATGATCTGCAGACTCTTCACAATTATTTATGTCATCCAGGCATTCCAAGGATGATGCACTTTGTACAGAGCAGAAATCTACCATACTCTATCAGTGACATAAAGGCGATGACTGCCATTTTCCCAACATGTCTGGAACTTAAGCCGCGATTCTTCATATCAGACTCTGGTACTCTCATAAAAGCTACTCAGCATTTTGAAAGGCTGAATGCGATTTCAAGAGACCTCTTCCTTCCAAGACAAGAAATCAGTATTTACTTACTATAATCGATGAATATTTGAGGTTCCCATTCACCTTCCCATGCTCTGATTTGTCGACAAACACTGTGATAAAATGTCTCTGCTCATTATTCTCCATCTTTGGCATCCTAGCCTATATTCATTCCGATCGTGAAGTGTCGTTCATGTCGGGCGAACTGAAGCAGTTTTTGCATCAGTGTGGAGTTGCCACAAGTCGGACCACCGCCTACACCCATCAGGGAATTGGTCAAGTGGAGCGCTATAATGGCATCATCTGGAGAACGGTGACACTTGCGCTGAAATCCAGAAATCTACCTATTACTCCAACGGAGATGTCAGTGGGAGGGCAATACCCACCTGGTTAACGACTCAAAAGAATGTGCATCTCAAGCACCAAGTACGTTACAGTAAATATGATCCATTAGTGGACGAGGTGGAATTACTTGATGTTAATCTGCAATATGCGAGCGTCAGATTTCCAGATGGAGGGGAAACAACAGTGTCTCTGCACCTTCTCGTACTCAAAGGTGTTGAATCAGGCACATAGGTACTTCAAGACAAGGCCAGCAGTGAATGTGTTCCTATACAAAGTTTAGATGAATGTCTCAATGAACACCCAGTAGCTGAGAGGGACGAGCAGCTGGAAATGGCGGACCACGAGGGAAATCGGCAGCCAGATGCATCGCCAACTCAGTCCCCTCCCTGTCACTCATTGCATTCTAGACATATGCCGTCCTATCTGGGCAATTATGCGCTGTAATTGTATGCTGATGGGTTGTTTTAAAGGCAGGGGTGAATGATGTGTTATGCTAAGTTGGTTATGTGCTATAGATTATATTGTTTGAAGTTGTCTTATATTTCTTATGTTATGTTATGTTATGTTTATTTGTGTTAAGCCAATTCTGTTACTTGAAGCTGAGTCAGTCTTAATTTGTAATTCCTGCTTATTCTGTTTATTACAGATCTATGGATACTGATGTTGCATTAAGTTGAATAAAGCCTCCCAGTGCTTAGCTTCGTTTTCATAACACACACCATGCTGAAAATGAAACTGTAATTTTTTTCTTTCGGAAACGAATCCCTCGGGGTTAACCAATATGTTTTCCTGGTGTATTTTGGTGTTTTTAAACGAATCTGACCATAATTTTTGGCGGAAATTGAGAATGTAGGGTCAGCCCAGCCTCTCCTTCAGAGCGTCCCCTCACAGGCACCAGTCTCAACTGGAGTCGATCGAGACTCGGACGGGTGACCTAACTCAGTCAAGCTGAGCCCCCATCCTTAACTAACACTCACAGCTTACAGTATTAATTATGGTGCATCTACTAATAGACTGTGACCAATATAGTTTTACCAATAAATGGAGAAAAGACCATTTGGGTCTTGTAACTTAACCCCTCAACTTATTTATATACAGTCAGTCCTCGACTTACGACGGGGTTAGGGACCGACAACCAGGTCGTAAGTCGAATTGGTAGGAAGTAGAAAATGCCAAAATAATACATAGAAATTCTAAAATGGGTGTCTCTTTTTCTTCTCAGCACCATGAGAACTCTCACTTTTAAACTTGCCAGCCATTTGAAAAATATTTTATTTTTACTGCGGCGGTCGTATGTCCGGGTGGTCGTAAGTTGAGTGGGTCGTAGGTCGTGTAGTACCTGTATAAGCCAAGTTAAGGGAACTCTACCCAAAGCTTATATAACAACGTTTCCGTCGGAAATTTATAGTTTTCGAGAAAATGAAAAATTTTATTTTATAATAAAATTAGCCAATCGGTGGGAGTATTATTTTTTTACGTCATAGTCATGTGCGCGAATCAGGGCGAGTGTTTATGTAATGTAATACTTGATCGCCAATGAGCGTAACTTTCGATTCCCGATCAGTTTCAAGATGGATACTATTTGAGAAGGGTGTACATTAGCTGACTGGCACGTTATTCACTGTGTTTTGGAGAATGATGAAGCAGCCACTGATATTTTTAGGGCTCACGGTGTTATTGCATCATCTGTAAAGTGTCCAAAATATATCTCAGAGTGTCAGTATCGTGCAGAACACTATACGTGTAGTACATGGTACTGTAATAAGAGACGGACACTAGTGAAGCCTCACTTAAGGTAAGTTATATCGTCACTGTGCCTCATTTCCGACGGAAACGTGATAGAGGAAATAATTTTTTGTTCTCTATTTACCCATATATGACTCAATATTCAGATCCCTGGTGACATTTTCCACACATTGACCTCACGTAAAATCAATTAAATTCAATTGTGTCGAAATTATCCTGGTAAATTTGCATAAGCACACCACACTCTGTTAGAAAGTAAAAAATATATTTTTCTAATGTATTTGTGTGTGTTTAGACCGAATATGACCTTCATTTCCGTCGGAAATTGGCCGTTTTTATTTTTTTATCAAATTTTTTTCGTGGAACGATTTCCAAAAAAATAAATAATGGCTAAGCGAATAAAAATTACACCAAAAAACTGTAGAAAAACAAAAACTAAACCAAACCAAACCTAACTGACTCTCACCATAAGATTGAATCGCCTATTTCTTACCTTATTGGCCTGGTTCTTGTTTGTCGTTGGATTCTGAGGTTCTTACAGGTCAGAAATGAATTTGAATTTCGAAATATGAGAGACCCAAAATAAAAATCGAATTTGATTGGGCAAAAAATACCGTAAATTAAATACAAAATCATTTTAATTGGTTGCAAAAAAAAAAGCTTTTGATTGGCCGCGTGACGTGTACGGTAACGAATGCGCGTGATGATTTATGAAGGAGACACGCAGTGTGGGAGTTGAGGTAGGCGATAATGGCATAAGATTAATGGAAGAAAATAGAGAAAATTTTGGATACTCTATCTCCTTTATTATACATTTGCGACGGTAATGTAATAGATGAAAATTATCTTATAATTAGACGTCTTATTCGAATATGATAATAGATTAGTGGGAGGAATGTGTGGTGTGAAAACGCAATAATACCATTATCGATTTCCGCCTGGTATATATGGAGTTCAAAATGCTCAGAATAGGGAGATCTAAATGTTTCAGTAGTTTATAACTTCGGGCGCTCTATGTCCAAAAGTAAAAGAATACCAATGAAACTGTCGCGAGCCCGGGGAAAAGCGCAGCAGCAGAGAGCGGCCTCATTACCACCGGGAAGACAAATGGTAAATATGTAGGTCTAACCTGTGGGCAAAATTGATTGAAAACAATTATAAAAATGCCGGATTTTCATTGTTATATTACAGTGGACTCTGTTGTAGTTTGTAGAAATATGTTAAAAAATGGATATTTTTTAAAATAAATGCTACTTAACATTTGTGGGTATGAAGAACAGACCTACCCAACCAACTTAACCCAAACAAACCTACCTAACCTTACCTAACTTCCCCGGGATATTAAACAGAAAGAACTTACTATGATATGGTGAAATTTGAGGCATTTCTGGACGTGAGATGCTACGGCCACATCGGTGCTATGCAGCCTGGCAGAGGTCCGACTAATTACCCAAATGTAGCCAAATGTAGCCGCAATTAAGTCAAATAATGGTCCTACATGAATAAATCGGATTGCCAATCACTTCTCGACTAGCATTTGATGTCACAAAGTAAAAAAAAATTGGAAAACTTACTTTAATCTGAGTTAATAGATCGCGTGCATGTACCAAGGGAGCGAGTAATTACCCAAATGTACCCAAATGTAGCCGCAATGAAGTCAAATGATGGTCCTACAAGCGTAAATCGGGCTGTGAATCACTTCTTGATTATTATTTGGTGTCATAAAGTCACAAAAAATTGGTAAACTTAATTTAATCTGAGTTGTGCTAGGTTAGGTTAGGTTAGATTAGGTACATGCACTCGATCTACTAACTCAGATTAAATTAAGTTTACCAATTTTTTGTGACTTCGTGACACCAAATACTAGTCAAGGTTAGGTTAGGTTAGGTTAGGTACATGCACTCGATCTATTAACTCAGATTAAATTAAGTTTACCAATTTTTGTGACTTCGTGACACCAAATACTAGTCGAGAAGTGATTGGCAGTCCGATTTATTCATGTAGGACCAAGGACCATTATTTGACTTAATTGTGGCTACATTTGGGTACATTAGGGTAATTAGTCGGACCCGCCAGGCGGGTTAGTCCTATATATTAACCAAATTAGTGCACGCCTAGGCACCTAATTATCTACAAAACGAAACATTTGCACAGGAAATGATACCATATAAGAACTCACTGATGAAAATAAAGAAACAGTAATACAAATAACTCGTCTGAGGGTTAGTCCTATATATTAAACTTTGTTTTTCACTTCAATTGATTTTCAGCTTCCACCGTGGTCACTGTTGTCACCATGAACTGTCTTAGCTAAAGGCACAATACTACTCTCTCCGATCAGCCTTTGGATGGTCAAACACAGCCTTGAACACAACTCAATTAAATTTTTCTGAATAAATCCTTTCATATGGCAATGATTTTGTGGTTGTATACCTCTCAGCGGGTCCCACTAATTACCCAAATGTACTCAAATGTAGCCGCAATCAGATTCAGATTTGCCACCGAGGGGGCTAGTTTATTGGGCACCCCCTTACATCCTGTGCAAGGTGAAGCGCAGAAGCGTTTACAGTGCCCAACAGGGAAGTATGAAAAGTTCATACTTGCCTTTATGACTCGTACATTAAGGGCGTAAAAGCCTGAAGGGTCATAGATTTTGTCAAGTTACATAAAGTGAGAGAATGATGAGTGTGTGGGGGGGAAAGTTCCCGGTACATTTTATCTGTTTATGGAAGAGTGGCAGGTCCCTAATAATGTCAAATGCCAGGCCTGTGACTAGGAGGAGGGATATGTAGCCGCAATGAAATCAAATAATGGTCCTACATGAATAAATCGGACTGCCAATCACTTCTCGCCTAGTATTTGGTGTCACGAAGTCACAAAAAATTGGTAAACTTAATTTAATCTGAGTTAATAGATCGCGTGCATGTACCGAGGGAGCGAGTACATTTAGGTAATTAGTCGGACTGCCTCTCGGCCTCTTCCTTTGGTCAGTAGAGCGTTTTTCAATAAATAATTGCGAATAACTTTAAAAATCCTACATTGATTTACGCATTCACATCACTAAGATGATCTTTATGCTCTTATGATGTAACGTTTGCTAACTTGTAAAAAGAACCACTTTATAGTTTATGAATCCTTCCTCATCTGAACACCGAACACAATAACATTTACTAAAAACCAAAAACAACACCATTAACTTCCAAACACCAAAAAAATTAATAAGGTAAACTTTTATAGTTTTAGTAATTTTAAAGGTTAGGAAACGTAGGGACGGATTTTCAAATTTTGTTTAATGTTATTTTTTAGTGTTTTACCCCCACATTCTCCCTCTACTTCAAAGCCCTGCCCACTTTATACAACTAATATTGTTGGTAATGTTATCAGTGAATTTATAATTTTACACTGGATGGGATCAGGGGTTGGACTGAGAAGTGGATGCTGAACTTTCACCCAGAAAAAAGTAAATACATGAGGATAGGAAGAACAACAGTTGTTGACCAGGGATATCATATGTACACCACGATCAAGAAGACCACTGTAGAGAAGGATATAGGGGTAGTCATCGATGATAAGCTGACGTTTTCTGACCATCTAGCTGAGAAAATCATCAAGGCTAATAAAATAGTGGGCATTATTAGAAGAACTTTTGTTCATCTGGATGCACCTATATTCAAGGCTCTGTACACTGCTCTGGTTAGGCCACACCTTGAGTATGCTAATCAAATTTGGTGCCCATATCTCATTATGGATATTGAAGCAGTAGAGAATGTACAGAGGAGGGCTACCAAATTAGTACCACATATCAACAATTTATCTTATGAGGAAAGACTAAGGAAATTACAGTTACCGACACTGGCGTACAGGAGATCTCGTGGGGACCAAGTGGAAACATACAAGATAGTGTGTGGCATATATGACCAGGCATGTACAGCAGGAATGTTCCAGATGAGGGAGGCTGACACTACCCGGGGGAACTCAAAGAAGATCTACAAAACAAGAGCGAGGCTAAATCTCAGAAGACATTGGTTCCCAAGTAAGGTTGTCAACAACTGGAATGGGTTACCTGAGTGGGTCGTGAATGTGGAGATGGTGGAAAAGTTTGAAGCAAAATTGGATAAATACTGGAAAAATCAACAACAAGTATATAATTATAGGGCACAAATATCCGCCACACACAGCCACCGTCTGAGTAGAGAAGAGGCTATTGAGCTGGAGTCACAGGCGTGAGCCTCTTCCAGAAAATCATCTGTGAGTATCTGTGAGTTATTAATGTGTATTTCGTAATGTTTACACAATTCTAAGACATTTTTCTAATATACTTTTACTTTTACTTTTATCCTCTTCGCCACTTATCGGCTCGTTAGCTGCTTGGGCGATCGGTCACGTCTTTGATTACTTTTCCTTTTCATTTATCTTCTTCACCAAAATATCGGCTCGCTAGCTATCCGGGCGATCGGTCACGTCTCTGTCACGCACTGTTGGCAATTACTGGGCATGCACCGGCTCCTGAATGTACCTGAACCCGCTCCAGTGTTGGTCAAGTCTTGTTTTGAAAGAGCTCACACTCGGTGCCGTCACAACACTCTCTGGTAGATTGTTCCAAGAGTTTGCAACCCTCTCCGAAAAAGTTTTCTGGACTTGCGGCTTCTTCAATCTTGAGCTGTGACCCCTTGTGGGGCGAGCGTCCGCCAGCTCCAAGAAAGAACACTTGACTGGGTAGTGTCCCCTGAGATGCTTATACACCGGAAATTAAGGATAACCGAGATATTAATTTGACTATAAATTGACTAGGTTATCTATTAAGATACTCGAAAAACAAATTTTCCGAAGGAAATGCCATAGAAGAAAAGTGTCTTAGAATAGTCTGAACTATGCTACAAATATGTTTTTAATTAAGAAATTAAGTTAGGCCCACTTATGCAAATTTACCAGTGAGAAGGTTTTGTAGAGGAAAAATGTGGGGTATAATAAAAAAACAGTAAACAAACTTTTGAAAACCTGACCTAACATTCCATTACCTTCAAATATGCTAAAAGAAATGTACCTTATTAATTATTTCGGTGTTTTGTAGATTGTGTTATTTTCGGTGCTCAGATGAGGAGGGATCCATAAATTCTAAAGTAATTCTTAACATTTATACAAGTTAGGAAACGTTAGATAAGGTTTTTAAAGGTTTGTTAGGTGTTCTTTTTTAAGTATTTTACCCCACATTTTCCTTCTACTTCAAAGCCCTGCCCACTTTGGTGACTTTGAAAAACTAATAATGTGGGCAAATTTATCGGTTAAAATGCTCTAAAAATATACATTTCCAACAAAAACGTGATAGAATCTTTTTTTTTTTCTCCCCATATAAGACTTCCAAATATTACCCTAATCTAACCTAATCTTAAACCTTAGTAAGTCAGGCCAGTGTATACTCTTCTCCTCCCTCATCCTGTCATAACTTATTTTTGTCATGGATTTAATTTTTAAAAAAAATAAACACTCTTTAGTTATCAGGATCGTAGCAGAGAATGCTGCTAACAACTAAAAACCTTTACATTGTCTTACTTACTTTTACCTTACCATTTTACTATAACAAAAATATATATTTCAATTTCAATTTATACGTCAAAGATACTTTTTACTTTTCTTTTACCCTCTTCCCCATTGATCGGTTCGTTAGCCGCTTGGGCGATCGGTCACGTCTCCATTACTTAGTGTTGGCAAGTACTGGGCATCTTTTACTTTTATCCTCTTCGCCACTGATCGGCTTGTTAGCCGCTTGGGCGATTGGTCACGTCTCTTTTCATTTATATTCTTCACCAAAAGATCGGCTCGCTAGCCGCCCGGGCGATCGGTCACGTCTCTGTCACGCACTGTTGGCAAATACTGGGCATGCACCGGCTCCTGAATGTACCTGAACCCGCTCCAGTGTTGGTCAAGTCTTCTCTTGAAAGAGCTCACACTCGGTGCCGTCACAACACTCTCTGGTAGATTGTTCCAAGAGTTTACAACCCTCACTCCGAAAAAGTTTGCCCTCACGGTTTTCTGGACTTGCGGCTTCTTCAATCTTGAGCTGTGACCCCTTGTGGGGCGAGCGTCCGCCAGCTCCAAGTAAGGACACTCAACTGAGTAGTGCCCCCTGAGATGCTTATACACCTCAACTAGGTCCCCCCTTGCCCGTCCCAGTCCCGGATTATCCATTAGGCACAGTAGGCACAGTGCCTAGGGCCTACGAGATATTGGGGGCCTACGAAAAATAAAACGAGAACTTTTCTTCCCCTTTTTCTACAGGTTATTATTAGATAGATACTGAGGTACTTTTTTTCCATTTATTTATTACTTAATCCTATTAGTGTCCACCAGCTAGCTGTGCTTAATATGACCTAGATTCCATCTAAATCTAACCATGGCAGGAGTCATCGCTGGGCGGCGCTCTGCCTATGTCCTTGATGATGAAGAGGACAGTCATGGCGACACTGAAGCTGGCTTTCAGAAGTTTAAGACACGTCAGCAGAAACGCAAAATGAGGACCCAGGGAAGGAAGCAGAGGAGAGCCAATAGGGGCATCCCCCCCCCCCCCCCCCCATTGCTCCCCGGGCTAAGTACATGCGCCTTGCCTTCCCCGAGAACGCAACCAATTTGATGAAGATTAATTGGTTGACTGCCCTGAATAAGGATTATGGCACGGCTAAGCTGAATGTTGTCGTGCCAGGTAACACCCCTCGTTTTGTCCATGTAGGCCGAGAGGAGACAGAAGCTATCCAACGCTTCATTGATGGAAAGGTCGGCTCAATACAGCTTATTAAGCGAGATGAACCTGTTCGACCCCAAAAAATGAAGGAATACCTTGTCACCCAATTCCCCAAGGGTATTCCCCCCAAGAGAGCTCTGTCACTTCAGGGCGTCCACAGTGCAAGAAGACTTTATAAGGAAGGTGCACAACTTAGTAGGATCATCAGCTTCTTTGGCAGCACGTACGGTACCCCTAGTAACATCAGTCGGTGGACTCCTCCCCCTGTGGTGTGCTACAACTGCTTTGGGGTCAATCATGTGGCGAAACACTGTCACAAGCCAGCCACCTGCGGCTTCTGCGCAGGAATGCATAGCACAAGCAGCTGCCCCATCAAGGAAGGTGCCTCTCAGGACGGGAGAGAGCAGGACTCCCCATTTGAGTGGCAGTGTGCCAGATGCAGGAAGAAGGGTGTGACGGCCTGGCATCCAGGTTGCCTTGGGAGCCCGCCTCCACCCACAATAGCGGTCACACTCAGTGACGCCAACGCCAATGCTACAGGGTCGCCGCCAACGCCTGAAATCAACAGCTACACCTCCCCACCCAGGAGGCAGTGTTACAGGTGCGGGGAGGAGGGTGTGACGGCCTGGCATCCAGGTTGCCCTGGGAGCCCGCCTCCACCCACAAAAGCGGTCCCACTCAGTGATGCCAACAGCAACACTGCGGGGTCGCCTCCAGCACCTGAAATCAACAGCAACATCTCCCCACCCAGGGGGCAGTGTCCCAAGTCCAGGTAGGAGGGTGTGACGGCCTTGCACCCCAGTTGTCCTGGGAGGTCGCCTCCAGCCACAATAGCAGCCCCACTCAGTGATGCTAATGCGGCCGGATCGCCTCCACCACCTGAAGTCAACAGGCACAGTGACTTTCCTTCGTTAGCCAATGCAGGTCAGGTTAAAGCCTGCCAAGTAAGTGTACCAGTGAACAGTGATAGTGTTAGTGGAGCTTCTGAAGGAGCTCGTGCCTCCTCTCATAATGATGCCAACTTGAGGGTGAGTAGCCAGAGCGAGACCAATAGTGATGGAAGCATGGATGGGGAGAATGAGCCCCAGACTGCCAGCGTGGTCTCTATAATAGTCCCAGGTCTGAAGACTGTTCATGACCCTGTAAGTTTTCCATTGTTTACGGAGAAGGAACTCGCGGGACTGATGAAGGAACCCGCGTATAAAAATCCTACTGGAATAAGGGCTGTGAAGAACATTATCAGGAAATCCAGTGGTACAGAAATTGGAATGGTCAGCTTATTGGTCAGGCTGATCTATGAAGCCAGCGTGCGACTCTCTACGTTAAATTCAAGGTGGGAAAAGTAACACGAACGCTTAGGTTCATTTCATGGAACATCCGGAGTGTTAATGGCAGAATTAATGATCTACAATGGTTTGTCAATGTTTTTGACATTGATGTAATCGGCTTACAAGAACCTTACACATCCAGCACCCAGAAGAAAGTTGCACCCAGGATAGCTGGGTTTACAGCGTATAATAGTGGAGCAGGAAGTGGCCTGCTCACATATGTAAAGAATGGTCTGGTCTGTAAATGGATTAAAACTCACAATGATGAAAGTATTCACTATCAACAATTTACAGTAAAGACAGCAAACAGTCAATTTTCGCTGTATAACATCTATGTTCGGTGTAATGAACTGCGAGCGGACGTGTTACCAAAGCCATCAGGTAACAATGCTATGCTGTGTATGGGTGACTTTAACTCTCGTCACACTGTCCTCGGTGATGTCCAGTGTAACTCTAATGGGAGGATGTTCGTGAATTACATCAATAATCATAATATCACTGTATACGACACAGACAAAGTGACACATCTGATGGGGGGCAGACTTGATTATGTGATTGGGTATAACCTAGTAGACAGTAATGTCAAGGCTAAGGTCATCTCAGACCACCTAGTCAGTGATCATTATGCAATACTTACTGAATACACTGTTGCTGATGTCAAGTGTGAACCCCATCCTAAGCTCAGAATTAATATCCCAGATAATCTTAAACTGCACTTCAAGGCCTACATCCACAGATGGTACACTGGATATACACCTGGGTCAGTGGATGAATTTTGCTGTGATCTTGTAAATGTCATTACCACATATTATACCACCTGGGTTAAGTCAAGGAGGAAGGGGGGCAGCACTAAACCACCTCTGTGGACACATGACCCCATCCTCACCAAAGAAGGAGAGAATGTAAAACAGCTTGCCAACACTTATAAGCAAAATAAAACTAGTGATAACCTTTTGGCATTCCTCAAAGCTAACAGAGAATTTCGTGAACTCAAAGGTCAGGTGAGAAACACCTATTGGGAACAATTCTTACAGGGGATTAATTGAACAACCACTCTAGCAGAAATGTGGAACAAAATTAGAGCCATTACCAAGTCACCCACCCCAGTCCAGCTTCATCACAGCCCTGCAGAATATGCTGACATGCTATTAGACCAATGGTCTAGTGTGTCACGAATCACTTCCCTGCCTCCTGACATACAACAATATCTTAACACCTCACACATTAATAGGGGTTTCAATATTGAAATAGCCTGTTCCTCACCAGACCTTACCGACCAGTTTCCTATAACGCACCACGAACTAACAACAGCACTTATGAAAGGTGAGTCATCCTCCCCTGGTGAGGATGGCATAACCTATAACACCCTGAGATTGTTGAATGAGATCCCTAACCATCCACTGCTTGACCTGTATCAAATGACCCTCACACAGGGTATTCTGCCTAAGACATGGACTCATGGAAACATAGTTCCACTCCCTAAAGCTAATTCTCCAAACTTCAGGCCAATTTCACTTACATCCTGTATGTGTAAAGTCCTTGAAAGAGTTGCTCTAAACCGTCTCATGTTTCAAGTCAAAGACAAACTCGCCCCTAATCTGTACGGGTTCATGCCCGGGCGTAGCACACAGACATGCTTTGCAGAATATCTTGTTCACTCAAAAGATAAGACACAAACAGCCTTCATAGACCTTAAATCAGCCTTTGATGTAGCTAATAGAGACATTATACTTGAGCAACTAGCTAATTTTGGCATACAAGGTAACCTCCTGACATGGATAAAGGGTTATCTGTCCAACAGGTATGCCAGTGTTCTGTTTAGGGGAGTTAAAAGTACCAGAATGAGATCATTTGAGCTGGGCACGCCTCAGGGAGGAGTGTTAAGTCCAATGCTCTTTAATATACTGATGCACAAGCTTATTGCTGACATTCCAGTTCAGCCAAACGAAGCCGTAATATGCTATGCTGATGATATCTGCATTATGACACAAACCAAACTCAGGCTCCAAGCCTTGCTGGCTGTATTTGCTCGGAGAACTGTTGAATGCGGTCTCATAATATCTGTTGACAAGACGAGGGTCCTCAATCCTCGTCCTGCTCACCCTCTGCCTCTTGACTATAACATTAACAGCATGCCCTTGGAACTATGTAGTTCCTATAAATATCTTGGAATTTGTGTGAATGATGCAAACTTTGTCAGCAACCTTCGTGACAAACTAATGCAGCGCATTAAACCCCTCAGAACCCTTGTTGGCAAGGGCTATGGAATTAACATCACCTATGCTCGTACTTTCTATCTTCACTTCATTCGTTCTGTTGTTGACTATCATGCTCTCCATCTTGTGACTATTCCGCCTAAACAACTCAACAGCCTTGAGGTAGTGCAAAATGAAGCTATGCTCATCATCCTAGGTTGCCCAAAATCAACCAGAATTGTAAACATGAGGAAAGAGCTCGGACTGCCCTCCCTATCTGAGAGGATAGCCCTACTTAATACCATGTTTTGTGTCAAAGTTTTGAAAAACAATGGTTCTCAAACTACAACTAAACTGAGTTGATGTTCTATCTAAGTAATCCCGACCATCTCGCCAACCTTCCACAAAAGACTCTCTTTGGGGCGTGGCTTCATAAAAGTTTGCAGATCTCCTGAAACTTAATGTCCCAATCACCCCAGACGAACCTATTAATGCCATTCCTCCTTGGCTGGACATATCAGTTCCTATTAATTACACTCCTGTTGGTAGTAAGCAAATGTTAAACACCGATGTGGTGAGATGTGTCACACTAGAAACAATTAACAGACACATAGAGAGTATTAAATCAAGTGAATGTTATGCTTTTACTGATGGTTCTGTGCAGACAAACACAGGTAGAAACAGGCTGTGCAATTGTAATATATAAAGAAAACGAGATGATAGTGTCAAACAAACAAAGGCTGAACAACTGGGCCAGCACAACACAAACTGAACTAACTGGAATCTACTTAGCCACAGACTACCTCAAAGAAAATGGAGGTGGGGTGATATTCTGTGACTCTCAAAGTGCTTTGAAATCAATGAACAGCCCGTCAGGCTCTATGTCTAAAGTTGCATGTGTTATTAAAAGGAATGTGATAACTGCCAATGAAAACAACTTTCGTATCGAATTTGTGTGGATTCCGTCCCATGTTGGAATCAGGTATCATGACCGTGCTGATAGACTGGCCAATGAGGCATGTAAGAAAGAAAATGTTGACCGTGACCTTGGTCTGTCCAATGCTGTAATTAAAAACATTCAAGTCAGAATCATGAACTCTGATCTAGAAGAAGTGAGAAATGCAGAGAGACCTGACAGTTGTAGCATTAGTAAATATGACAAATTTTGTAACAAGAGGTACCGGTATGGCCAGCATAAGGACAGAACCAGACAATGTGATGTAGTCGTGGCCAGAATTAGGCTAGGATACAGACACATCTGGCAAGTTAGTAACGCTGTACCCATACCGGAACACTCAGCATGTAAACTTTGTGATAAACCTTTAAAGCATACACTTGAACACTATATTATTGAATGTGACACTGTCAAAGACTTCAGGCCACCTGACTTATTGTATCTTGAACTATGTAATTACTTCATTGAATCAGGTGTGCTTGAGGACATTCTTGCTGTTTATTCCAAATTTGCTAGCCCACACTGATTAGTCTTCAATTAAAATATGACTCCAATGTATGTGATCCACTGACCTATATATGTTGCTGGTGAATGTGATGTATTTCCTTCTTTGTGTACGAACTTCTGTCCTGCGTGGCAGTGAACAGTGGCATTACCCACATGAATCTGACCGACGTATATGTATGTATGTGTGCGTGTGTGCATGTATATGTACATGTACGTGTATATGTGTATGTATATACGTATATGTATGTATATGTGTGTGTGTGTTTGTGTTTACATATATGTATATGTACTGTCAATGAATATGATGCAACTCTTTGTGTACGAACCTCTGTCCTGCATGGCAGTGAACAGTGACATTACCCATATGAATCTGACCTATATACATTTATAGTTGTTAATGAATATGCTGTATTTCTTTGTGTGTGAACCTCTGTCCTGCGTGACAGTGAGAAGTGATACCACCCTCAGTGTCAAGACCTGACTGAATTACTCAGAATAGGCAAACTGTACTACAAGCTCTGCCAATAAATTTGTTAAATCAAAAAAAAACAAAAGCTTCTTTTAAACAAAACTATTTCTGTACTGTACAAGAACAGCTGATCTAACCCATTTTCTTTTACTCAATTCATGGCAAACATCACTGAATCTTATTCTTTCGACATCACATTTTAAAATTAGGTACTAGCTTGTGTTATTAGTGAATATGCTGTCAAATGGGGCCCCATATCTTGGAGGTGCCTAAGGCCTACGAAAGTCTTAACCCGTCACTGCTGGGCATGCACCAGCTCCTGAATGTACCTGAACCTGCTCCAGTGTTGGTCAAGTCTGGTCTTGAAAGAGCTCACACTCGGTGCCATCATAACACTTTCTGGTAGAGTGTTCCAAGAGTTCACAACTCTCACTCCGAAAAAGTTTGCCCTCACAGTTTTCTGGACTTGCTGCTTCTTCAATCTTGAGCTATGACCCCGTGTGGGGCGAGCGTCCGCCACCTCCAAGTAAGGACAATCGACTGAGTAATAATAATAATAGTAATAATTAACGGTTTATTAAGATAATGTGGGGTACGAGATGTTGGTTTACACTCAGGATGGGATGGAGAAAGGAAACTCACAATGTGCTCTCTGTATACATATTGTATTGGATGTACAATGCAGCTTGGTGCTGGGAAGGCAGCATGGTTACAAGCGTTGAGTAGAGAGAGCTGGTTGGTGAGGGTGCTCAGAGGAGGACCAGCTTGTGGGTTGCCATGGTCGCCGGCGGGAGCAGGGCCGCCAGGCAGGAGTGGAGGAGGAGGAGGAGGAGGTGTTGCTTGAATACTGGCTGTAGGTAGAAAGAGATAGATCACCACGAGGTCAGGTCTTATATAGCGGAGGTAGGCGTGGCTTAATAGTTGACCTCCGTCATGTAAGGCGGCGCTGGTTGACCTAGAACACGAGGCATACACTGGGAAATTAGCGGGGTCGACTACTCAGCGACAAGCGTTTGTAGGGGAGGAATCCACTACAATACTCCCCCTTCCCTCCAGGCGGTGTAGGAGACTTGTTGTCTGCAGGGTTGCATGGCACATGTGAGGCAGAACGGCGAGGGCGTGGATGAGCCGGCTGCTAGGGGAGACAACTGTCTAGACACATGAGATCTGTGGGAGAAGAGAGGGAGAAAAAGGGTGTGTGGGGGCGATGAATGTTGTGCTTCTGTCGCTGCAGGGGCAGCGTCCTCATGGTCACTGGCTGGGATGACTGGGCCAGGGGCGACGTCAGGAGGAGGGTCTATGATAGGAGCAGGTTCTACAACAGCAGCAGGGTCCACGAGAGCAGCAGGGTGCAGGACAGTAGCAGGGAGTGCCTGAGGGAAAAAAAACGGTGTGTGGGGGCGATGAATGCTGTGCTTCCCTCGCGGCAGGTACAGAGTCCTCAGATGCGCCTGCTGGGGTCGGTAGAACGTGGCGCTTGGGGCAGGAAGAGGAGCTGGTGTCTGCTTAGAGAAGCAGTGCTGCTCTAGGGTGTCTAACCTGCGGTGTAGAGACAGTAGCTGTAGAGCCGATGAGAGCTGCCTCTGTGTGGATAAACCAGTCTTCCATGTTGCTTGAAGACTGGGAGAGTGATCGGTTTCTCCTCCATCCTGTGTGAATGCGAATCTCCGGGGGTCACCATTAGTGGGGTACGAGATGTTGGTTCACACTCAGGATGGGATGGAGAAAGGAAACTCACGATTTGCTCTCTGTATACATGTTGTATTGGATGTACAGTGCAACTTGGTGCTGGGAAGGCAGCACGGTTACAAGCGTTGAGTAGAGAGAGCTGGTTGGTGAGGGTGCTCAGAGGAGGACCAGCTTGTGGGTCGCCATGGTCGCCGGCGAGAGCGAGGACCGCCAGGCAGGAGGAGGAGGTGCTGCTTGCTGGTTGGTGTAGGTAGAAGAGCTAGGTCACCACGAGGTCAGGTCTTATATAGAGGAGGTAGGCGTGGCTTAATAGTTGACCTCCGTCATGTAAGGCGGCGCTGGTTGACCTAGGCCACGAGGCATACACTGGGGAATTCGCGGGGCCGGCTACTCAGCGACAAGCGGTTGTAGGGGAGGAATCCACTACAGTAACATGGCAGCCCAAAGGCTGAAAATATACAATGAACAGAGAAGATAAGTTACATATGGTGGAATCGGGGAGTGGGTCACTTGATTGACAAAAGCTTTCAATACGAAAACATAAGAAACATAGAGTCAACATATAGATTAACTATAGATCTGGTACTGTGGGAGATGGTCTGTAGACATTCTTGTGACCTGGTGTCGGCGCCAACAAAGTCCTTCCCGCTGTCTTGATGGCCGTTGTTTCCTGGCTGCTACCTCACTACAGCTGCACACAGGATGTTGGAGATGGTTCTTGTTCCTCATGTGAAGAAGTTAGGAATTCATAGTTCCTCACCTGGGTGGAGTAGGGAGTCCTCATTTCTCTCCTGATGTAGTTTAGTGTGTTTCTTGGCTTCTCATCCAGTGTTGTGGGTGGCGAGTGTACCAGGGGCTGGGTGTGTCAGGCCCGCGTTAGGTCAACATTGACCGCTAAGCACGATTGTCACTCTAACAGTTGTTTTTTCTTTCGAATTGAAATTGTCACTTTTGTTTATCACTTGTGGGTTGATCGTCAATCTTTGCACTGTACTGTTGGTGGGAGTATGTTGATAAATCCAGATGGGGAGGAGGAGATGGGGAAAGGGAAGGCCCGACAATTCAGGCTGGCAGCTGTCTCCATGGTCAAGAGACCACGGCCGCGTGAGAGGGCAGCGCCGACTACACACGTCCTTACCCTATGAAGGGTGAAGGAAGTGTGTCCCCTTGAGATGCTTATACACCTCAATTAGGTCACCCCTTGCCCGTCTGTAGTATAAGCTAGGCAAGTTCAGGCGCTCCAATCTCTCAGGGTAGTTGAGGTGCCGAAGTGCAGGCACCAGTCTGGTGGCCCTCATTTGAACATTTTCAACCAACTGACAGTCTCTAGCATATCTCGGGGACCAGACGGGGTGACAGTCTCTAGCATATGTCGGGGACCAGACGGGGTGACAGTATTCCAGATGGGGAAGCACTTCACTCTTAAAGATCGTTACCAGGGACGGACCGTCTAGATATCTGAACGATTCTTATAAGACCCAATAATTTATTTGCCTGATTTACCTTCTTCTCGCAATGGCCCGAGAATTTCAGCTCATTGTCAACATACACTCCTAGGTCCTTCTCACATTGCCTCAAATAGTGCAGTTTCTTCATCCTGTTGGGACATATGATATACCTCCTTATCGTTGGTATGCCCCAGGTGCATCCTCTTACACTTCGTGACATTGAATCTTAGCAGCCATTTCTTCGACCACTCTTGGAGCTCACAGAGATCCTTCTGCAGCTCTTCACAGTCCGCTTGGTTCTTGATTTCCGGAAATAACTTGGCGTCATCGGCAAACATTTGTATGGATGAGTGTACAACGTCAGGCATGTCATTTATGAAACAAGCAAACAACAGCGGGCCCAATACACTGCCTTGTGGTACCCCTCTTATGACAGGTACGGATGATGATTTCGTACCATTAAACACCACACACTGGTCGCGGTCATGTAGAAAGTCTTCTATCCACGCTAGGACATTTCCCTGAATTCCGTACCCTTCCAGTTTGATTTTCAGCCTTTCGTGGGGTACACTGACGAAAGCCTTGGCAAAATCTAGGTATATAACATAAGAACATAAGAAAGTGGGATACTGCAGGAGGCCGATTGGCCCATACAGGGCAGATCCCTTTCACACCCATCCCAGCACTTCCATGTGCCTATCCAACTTCGTCTTGAAGCTCCCAAGCGTCCCCGATCCTACTATAGCACTCGGTAGCCTATTCCACATATCCACAACTCTATTACCAAACCAATGCTTGCCTATATCCTTTCTGAATCGGAATTTATCTAATTTAAAGCCATTTGTTCTAGTTATTTCGTTATTACTGAGCTTCAGAACATCTTCCATTTTACCCTTGTTAATCCCACTTACCCACTTAAACACCTCTATCATATCTCCCCTAACTCTACGCCTCTCTAATGAATGCAAGCCTAAGCTTTTCAGTCTTTCTTCATATGGAAGGTTTCTAATAGTATGGATCATTTTTGTCATTCTTCTTTGTACTCTCTCCAAAGAATCTATGTCCATTCTATAATAAGGACACCAGAATTGAACCGCATAATCCATGTGTGGCCTCACTAATGCTAGGTAAAGTTTCAAGATAACGTCAGCAGTTCTGTTACTCACACTCCTAGATATGAACCCAAGAATCCTGTTTGCCTTGTTGCGAGTGCTAATATATTGTTTTCTAGGTTTCAAGTCGTTGCTAACAAATACACCTAGATCTTTTTCACAATCTGAGTTTTCTATTTCCGTGTTACCTAGTTTATACTTAACGTTTGTATTCGTCTTCCCTATCTGTAGTACCTTGCATTTATCAGTATTAAAATTCATTTGCCAGTCTACTGACCACTCATGTAAGGTATCTAGATCTCTTTGAAGGTGTTCAAAGTCACTGTCTGAATTTATCACTCTCCCCATTTTGGTATCATCTGCAAATTTACTAATCCTACTAGTTATACCTAAATCAAGATCATTAATGAATATAACAAACAGCAGAGGGCCTAGTACAGATCCCTGGGGAACTACGCTTTTGACCGCACCCCAGTCTGACTTAAATCCATTTATGCTGACTCTTTGTTTCCTACCAGTTAACCATGACCTAATCCATTTTAATAATGATCCACCTATTCCATGTGCTTCTACCTTCCTTATCAATCTCTCATGAGGGACTCTATCGAATGCTTTACTGAAATCTAAATAAATTATATCATATGACTTATCATTATCTACCGCTTCCTATACTTCTGAGAAAAAGCTAAGCAAATTTGTGAGACAAGAACGTCCCTGGGTGAACCCGTGCTGAGAAGAATGAATTAAGTTGAATGTTTCAAGGTGGCTTCAGATTTTCGGAGCAATAATTGACTCTAGCAACTTGCCTATGATTGACGTGAGACTAATGGGACGGTAAGTTGACGCAATTGATTTATCACCTTTTTTGAAAATCGGAACTACATTTGCAAGTTTCAAAGCTTCTGGCACTAGGCCCGATTCTAATGACTTATTAAATAAAACTGCTAGTGGATTACTCAACTCATCTCTACATTCCTTTAATATTCTAGCATATACCTCGTCTGGACCAGGCGATTTATGAGGCTTCAGTTTGTTAATTACTTTAAGCACATCGTTACTAGTAATATTGATATTCATCAACATATTTTCTATACTGTCGTTATATACCTTATGAACTTCTGGAAACTGTGCTAGGTTTTCATTTGTGAATATGGAGCGAAAATGACTATTTAACGTACTACACATTTTTAACTCATCATCAGTCATTTCTCCTGTTGTAGTTTTAAGGGGACCTATTGTATCTCTAACCTTTGATTTATACAGTTGATAAAAAGCTTTGGGGTTATTTTTCGATTCGTTTGCTACCTTGATTTCATAATTTCTCTTTGCTTTCCTAATTTCTGTTTTTTCCTATCTTATTAGTAAGTGATTCTCGCCTTTCTTAACTTTTCTATATACTCCTTTGTTTTTCCCTAGAAGATCTAAGAGTCTATTATTCATCCATTTTGGTTGGTTCCGTATCGATCTGAATTTTCTTTTAGGGATGTGTTTATTTTGAGCATTATGGATTGTCGCAATAAATTGTTCATAAGTAGCTGCTATATTGAATTTGGGGTTCTCCCGTCCTAAGTTGACAGTTTCCGGAGGTGTGGGTGGGATTAATCTTTTGACCATAGGGTCATCCCTTAGGTCTCTCCTTAAGCTACCGTAATTAGCCTTCCTAAAATCCGGGATCAAGGCCGAATTTTCCTTCTTCCTGCCATTCCATATTATGTTAAAATATATGGCTTTATGATCACTGTTTCCTAGTTCGTCTCCAATCCCAACATCTTTTACTAGATTTTCATTATTACAGAGAACTAAATCGAGGATATTATTTCCTCTAGTGGGCGAGTTTATGAATTGATATAAAAAACTATCTTGTACTACTTCTAGAAAATCTTCAGATTCATTATCGCTAAGTTGATTTTTCCAATCTATGCCTTGAAAGTTGAAATCGCCTAGAATACATACATTGTTTCTATCAGATGCCTTCTTTATTTCCTCCCATAGCAATTTACCATCGTTCCTACTCAAATTAGGTGGTCTATATATAACACCAATGACTACGGATTCACTGCCCTCACCAATCTCTACCCAAATACTTTCATTGTCGCTATTTGTTTTAATGTTTGATTTATTGCAGCTTTTTAATGACACCCTGATATACACTGCTACACCGCCCCCTCTCCTTCCTACTCTGTCAAATTTAAATAGGTTATATCCTGGAATATGAAATTCTGCTAAAAAATGTTTGCTGTTTGAATTTATCCATGTTTCCGTTATTGCAATTATATCTATGTTCTCTTTACTAACAATGGCCCTGAGCTGGTCCATTTTGTTACACAAGCTTCTACTATTAGTATAATAAACACTCAATATATTTCTTCCGTTTCTATCTGTTTTACATTTATTACTTTGATGTTTGTTATTATGACTAACTATATTTTCAGCATTATCTACTTCTGTTTCACTGCTGTTATTTTCACATGGTATTTTCCTCTCTTTACCATTGATGGGATTTGGACATATTAAAACCCCACCTTTACTACCCTGTCAACTATCTTCGCTAGCACCGCCACCCCCTCCCTTGCATACATACTATCATCACCATAGTACAGGCTCCAACTATCAATGAATGGCGTCGACAGCTCTTTACACTGTTCTTCCAACCAGCAATTGAAACCAATTGCACGGGACATCCATTCACGACTGGCACCACGTCTAGGTAGGATAGAGCAAGCAATAGGAGTTCCACCCTTCACCCTAATCTTATCTAGAGCTTCCCTATACAGTTTACGCAGTTCGACACTGGTAAGCTTACCTACGTCATTGCCTCCTGCACTGAGTAAGACTATGGGGTTGTCTCCACAGTCATCAATGACGTTCTCCACTCTCTCCAGCACTCTACCTATCCCTGCCCCGGGGAGACCTTGAGCAACTGTGTTAAGCAGGAGCGCCCCAGCATAAAACAGTGTTGGCAATCCTTTGCAAGGTTGTTTCGTCGTAGATGTTCCATCGCAACATCTCTGATAATACTCTCAAGTAATTTACATATTATGCTGGTCAGGCTCACTGGTCTATAGTTGTTTGTGGAGTGATGATTGCCCTTCTTGAAGATAGGACTCACATAAGCCACTTTCCATTCATTGGGGACCTTTTGTTCATCCAGGCATTTACGAAACAGGATCTTCAGGGGCTCGGGAAGCTCGTTTCACAACTCTCGTAGCACTCTAGGATGCACCATGTCAGTTTCTACAAAAAGATTAGCGGGGTTATTTAAGTCATTTGGCGTGAACAAGTTTCTCCAGTCGATGTCGCCATAATTAAGTCCCACATAATAAGGAGGTGGCTAGGGTTGAATGTCGCTGCATTGTCTATTTAGGCTCTTAAATTCCTTTGGCTTGGTAAGCTACAGTTTGGGGATCTGTAGATACACCTGACAATTAGTAAGTTTCCTCCCTTTAATTTAATTTTACACCACTTGGATTCGTCAAAAATATCCTCTCCCTGTACCCTCACCTGGCTGGCTCTATGGTCTTGCCTGGCATAAATAACCACACCCCTCTTGCAAGTTTCTTGAGAAAGGTTCGTAAATAAGTCATATTCGTCAATACTAGACTCACATTCCTCTGGGTCGATTCTCCTGTTTTTGTGCAACAGTTCTACAACTCCTACTATATCGGGTTGGTGTACCTTCAGTAGTGTTTCAAACTCCTCTCTCTTATGATGGAACGTGTCAGTATTATTCTTTACTTACTTTTACTTTTATCCTCTTCACAACTGATCGGCTCTTTAGTCGCTTGGGCGTTCAGTCAAATCTCTGTTATGCACTGTTGGCAAGTACTGGGCATGCACTGGCTCCTGAATGTATCTGAACCTGCTCCAGTGCTTATCAAGTCTGGTCTTGAAAGAGCTCACAGTCGGTGCTGTCACAACACTCTCTGGCAGATTGTTCCAAGAGTTCACAACTCTAACTCCGAAAAAGTTACCCCTCACAGGTTTCTGGGCTTGCAGTTTCTTCAACCTTGAGCTGTGACTCCTTGTGGGGAAAGCGTCCGCCAGCTCCAGGTATTGGCACTAGACTGAGTAATAATAATAATAATAATAATAATAATAATAATAATAATAATAATAATAATAATAATAATAATAAACTGTTTATTGAAAAAGTTTGCAGCCCGAAGGCTGAAAATATACATTGGACATAAATGACTTATTACATACATTGGTGGTTTAACAAAAGCCTTCATTAGAGAAAGGTGAAGGAACATACAGTGAACATACAAATTAATGTTTACACACGTAGATCATGTGAGCTGAGGTGTTGAACAGCAGACACGTAGTGTAGTAACTCCCTCACAGATGGCGTTATGAGGGGCATCACGTGGAGTACTAGTTCCCTCACAGGTGGTGTTATGAGGGGCCTGATGTGGTGTAATAATTCCCTCACAGATGGTGTTATGAGGGGCATCACATGGCGTAGCAATTCCCTCACAGAAGGTGTTATGAGGGTCATCACGTGGTGTAGTAATTCCCTCACAGATGGTATTATGAGGAACTTCACATGATGCTGCAGCAACTCACTCACTACGTAGCGCCCTTTGAGATGCTTATACACCCCAATTAAGTCTCCTCTTGCCAGTTTGTAATATAAGTTGGGCAATTTCAGGTGCTCCAATCTCTCAGGGTAGCTGAGGTGCCGTAGTGCAGTCGGAATTTGTTCTCGGTAGTAACTCCGGGTCCTCTCCATTCTTAGCGCTGCAGCATTTGCTAAATACACTGTATTTTGCAGGGTGTGGTTAGAAATGTCATTGTTTACACGGCGCTCGCTTCTTCCTGCGGGAGAGGTAGAGCGGGTGGAGAGTGTACCGCTGCCCCCTGGCCCTGTGCTGGCGCTCTCGCTTCCACTACCCTCCCCTTGGATATAACCCATGTACACCCATCCCCGTTCCTCCTCGAATCCTCCCTCCTCTGCTTCAAGCCCTGCAGGAGCTTCTTGCTCTGTTCCCTCTGCACTACCGCGCGATCTGGGTGAATGAATACATTCCGAAATGCCTCGCTCCTTGCTAAGTTTATTGCCTGCCGAATAACTTCCCATTTCTTCTCCTCACTCTCTACGTAGTGTAATCCTGAGGGGTCGAGGCTTGTCCTCCTGCTTTTATCCCAGCCTCCTCACATCCTGAACGGGGATGACATATTCAGAACCTCTGTAAAAATATTCTCAAACTGTAACTTATCGTGTATTTTCCTACTTTCAGCTTCCTCCGACTGGCCCCCAGGGACTCCAAAAACTATTCCGTTGTTCCTGCGCTCGAACGTTGCTCGAAACGTTCCCGATGTTCCTCCTCTTCCCTAACAGTAGGTCTGCTAGTTGCCATCTCTTCGACACACTTCTTGAGAGTTCCTAGCTGCTGTAGAACTTGTTCGGATCCTGCATTACTCTTCGCCACCTTTTGTGGCCCTGCTAAGGCTTGGGCATAACTCCTCTTCACTACCCCCTCCATTCTATCGGCTACTTCCTCAAGCTTAGCAATGATCTCTTTCCCAACGTATTCTAGTTTGGCAACCAGCAAGGATCCAGATTAATCGATTCTCGTCCCTGGAAAACTCGTTCCCTTATGGCTTGCAATCACCTCTTTCACCTTGACTTTGCAGTCAGGGCAATACCAGCAATAGCCTTCATGCTTTACCGCATTCTCTAAACTTCAAAGTCCTAAAAGTGGCATTGGCCACGTCCCGCACAATCCATATCCGACGTCCTCCTGCAGTTATTGCATGTCAATAGATTACCTGGTGCCGCTTCAGCCCCTGATTCCATACACCTCGTGGGTGTTGCTGTTGGGGAGGAAGGGGGGGGGGGGTGGGGGCATGCAGATTCTGTACAGATCTACTCAGCCTTAAGCCCACCAGTTTACAATGTGATGGACTTCTAATCATCGGCTTACTAGTAACAATAATATTGATCTCTATTATTACTATGATAACTACTTCTAATCTGTGTGTTGGTAGCAGGGCTTTAGCGTCAAGGTCCCTTTAAAAGCCCCGAAGGTTCGCTGCCTGCCTGTAGGCCGTTGTGCTAGCACGGTGGTGTTAGCACAATTTATTTCTTCTGACCAAGACATTTACCCTTCACTGGGATGACTTTCTTTATAATCACATCTACTAATTGAAGTCTAAGAAAAAGTGAGATGTGGGAGTGATCATGCCCTTGTGGCAACCCAATTTATTTAAAAAGGAAAAAAAAACAATGACCTAGTTGCCCTCTGCTGGTCTTAACCTCCTTGGCACTCTCATGCATCCAGTGTTGCTGCCAAGACAGTTTGAATTGTCTTCTGTTTTTTTTGTTTTTTTCAATTCTCCTCGATGAGTTATTGGTATCTTATCCCTATGTACATTGAACCTTGCTGTGAATGACGGATCATACGCCCACTCAGTCCTTTAGAAACAGAAAAAACTTACTTTGGACCGGCAATAACTGCCGTTCGAAATAGCCCGGCTTTTTTTTTTTAAACTTATATTGCTCTTTTCCCGTTCTCATCTACGAATATATCTCTATGTGCTATCACTGTGTACACTGTATCTCCCTATAAATGGTGGATTGTAGGCACAGTTTCAGTCCTTGAGAAAGCACGCACACACACACACACACACTTGTAACACTGTCACTATGTTGAAATGAACTGTAGTTTGAGTTTTTCCCCATCTAAGTTATTATATGTCTTATTTGTGTCACTTATGTTACTTGTATATTATTTGTAATTCGTAACCCATTCCCCAAATATGTAACTGTATATTTTCAGCCTTCTGGCTGCCAAGCTCTTTCAATAAACCGTTAATTATTATTATTATTATTATTATTACACTTCATAGGGTAAGGACGTGTGTAGTCGGCGCTGCCCGCTAACGCGGCCGTGGTCTCTTGACCATGGAGACAGCTGCCAGCACGGTCTCTCTGGCCCTCCCCTCCCCTATCTCCTCCTTCCCATCTGGATTTATTAACATCCTCACACCAACATTACAGTGCAAAGATTGACCATCAACCGACAAGTGATATACAAAAGTGCCAATTTTAATTGGAAAGAAAAGCACAAAAACACAGCAATACTGAGTGTGGCTGGATCTGACCTAACCAAACCTGACCTCACGGCTTCACCTGACTTAACCTGAAGGATGGAGCACACCTGCATTGCCCCAAGCTACTATCCTGGCCACGTAGCCACACACCTGCCCAACCGCATCCAGCCCATACGAGTACGAACTGATTGCTACAAGAACAGCTCAGTCCCAACCATTGTAAAAATTATCAACACCTAATTATTATATATCATATTTGTTACTTGTATATCATTTGTAAATCAAGAGACCCATTCCCAATTATGTAATTGTATATTTTCAGCCTTCCGGCTGCCATGCTTTTTCAATAAACCGTTAATTATTATTATTATTATTATTATTACACACACACACACAAAATTCTTTGTGGCACCAATAATACGACTTGGTTACTGCCGGCAGTGGTGCCCTTAATGATTTGGTACCACATCTTTCACTACACCACACCAGGGATGGTACCACATCTTTCACTGCACCACACCAGGGATGGTACCACATCTCTCACTGCACCACACCAGGGATGGTACCACATCTCTCACTGCACCACACCAGGGATGGTACCACATCTCTCACTACACCACACCAGAGATGGTACCACATCTCTCACTGCACCACACCAGGGATGGTACCACATCTCTCACTGCACCACACCAGGGATGGTACCACATCTCTCACTGCACCACACCAGGGATGGTACCACATCTCTCACTGCACCACACCAGGGATGGTACCACATCTCTCACTACACCACACCAGAGATGGTACCACATCTCTCACTGCACCACACCAGGGATGGTACCACATCTCTCACTGCACCACACCAGGGATGGTACCACATCTCTCACTACACCACTCTAGGGATGGTACCACATCTTTCACTACACCACACCAGGGATGGCACCACATCTCTCACTGCACCACACCAGGGATGGTACCACATCTCTCACTGCACCACACCAGGGATGGTACCACATCTCTCACTACACCACACCAGGGATGGTACCACATCTCTCACTACACCACACTAGGGATGGTACCACATCTTTCACTACACCACACTAGGGATGGTACCACATCTCTCACTACACCACACTAGGGATGGTACCACATCTTTCACTACACCACACTAGGGATGGTACCACATCTCTCACTGCACCACACCAGGGATGGTACCACATCTCTCACTGCACCACACCAGGGATGGTACCACATCTTTCACTACACCACACTAGGGATGGTACCACATCTTTCACTACACCACACCAGGGATGGTACCACATCTCTCACTGCACCACACCAGGGATGGTACCACATCTCTCACTGCACCACACCAGGGATGGTACCACATCTCTCACTGCACCACACCAGGGATGGTACCACATCTCTCACTGCACCACACCAGGGATGGTACCACATCTCTCACTGCACCACACCAGGGATGGTACCACATCTCTCGCTGCACCACACCAGGGATGGTACCACATCTCTCACAGGTATTTAACTTTATTTTAGATAACAGGTCTGCTTACCAACTGTGAACGGGAGAGGGGCGACCTAATGGAAGTGTATAAACATCTCATGGGGAACTACTCGGTCAAATGTACAGTAGCTAAACTAAAACAATTATCTGTGCAGGTGGGGGTCGATATGCTCCGAAATTTTACGTGTGACTAGTGACAGCCTCCATATACTAAAATTTATCGTCCATGGTCTCATATTGTTTCCCACAAAGTATGCACAGATAGTTGTTTTAACTACTGTACATACCTGGAGCTGGCGGACGCCCGCCCCACAAGGGGTCACAGCTCAAGACTGAAAAAGCCGCGAGTCCAGAAAATGTGAGGGCAAACGTTTTCGGAGTGACAATTGTGAACTCTTGGAACACTCTACCAGAGAGTGTTGTGACGTCACCGAGTGTAAGCTCATTCAAGGCCAGACGTGACCAACACTGGAGCATGTTCAGATACATTCAGGAGCCGGTGCATGCCCAGTACTTGGCAACAGTGTATAACAGAGGCGTGACGACCGCCCAAGCTGCTAATGAGCCGATCAGTGGCGAAGAGGATAAAAGTAAAAGTAACCAGACCACAGCCAAAGGACCATTTTCTAACTATACCAGAGACAAGGGACCATATATCTAACTAAACTAGAGACAAGGGACCATATATCTAACTACACCAGAGACAAGGGACCAATATATATCTCACTAAACCAGAGACAAGGGACCATATATCTAACTAAACAAAAGACGATCAATAGCGGTGCCGTCCTCATATCTGAGGATTGGCGACCACAGTCCTCCACTCTAATGTTCTCGGGCTATTTCTACCAATCTTGAATCCTCCAAGGATTTGTATCTCTCTTGGTATGCAGCTTTTAATTTTATTCATCCATCCATCCCAGTCTCTGTCTCCACTGGCCCTCCTACCTTCAACTTCGCCCATAAATATTTCTGTTTTCCCCTCATCCCCGATGATATGACCAAAGCATCGCATTTTTCTTTTTTTTGTACCATTTTGATAATCTTAGTACTTTCCTCATTCATTTTTTGTTAGTGTAGCTGATTCTTAGCATTCGCCTACATCACCACATTTCAGAGGCCTCCAACTTCTCTGGTGTCGGGTCACAGGACCAATATGTCTCACTAATATATTTTTTCCTTTGTCTTTTTCAACTTCTGCGGCTCGTATGGTCCGTGGTATCACTTTTCTCTTATAAACCAAAGTTCTTGAGACAATATTGTTCAAAGATATTCGTTTAACTGCAATTTCAGAGCATCGCTGTACCAAATTAAATAATTCTCAAGTTCTCGTCTTTTAATAAAGAAAAACCCTGCAATGCCAAACCGATATCTCAAGAGTAGTTGGCAACAGTGTGATGTTACAGTAGTTAGTAACGGTGTAAGTTTACAGTAGTAACAGTAGGATGTTAGAGTAGTAACAGTGCAACAGAGTGATGTAACAGTAGTTATTAACAGTGTGATGTTGCAGTAGTTAGTACAGTGTGAAGCTACAGTAGTTAGTAACAGCGTGTTAGAGTAGTTAGTAACAGTGTATGTTACATTAGTTAGTAAGAGTGTGATGTTACAGTAGTTAGTAACAGTGTAATGTTACATTACTTAGTAACAGTGTAATATTACAGTAGCTAGCAACGGTGTGACGTTACAATAGTTAGCAACAGTGTGATGTTACAGTAATTAGTAACAGTGTGATGTTACAATAGTTAGTAACAGTGTGATGTTACAGTAGTTGGTAACTGTGTGATGTGGCAGTAGTTAGTAACAGTGTGATGTAACAGTGGTTAGTAAATGTGACCCGACGCACTTCAGAGGGGAGCAAACACCCAAGCCACTGGACCTCATCATAACAAACGAGGAGGGTATGGTGGCCAAACTGGAACACCTAGCCCCAGTTGGTACCAGCCACCATGTAATGTTGTCATTCAGATTTAACTATTACTTGGTTCACGACAAAACCAGGCCAAGATGTAAATATTACAAGGGAAATTACAACGGGATGAGGGAGGAGATGAGGGGGGTATCCATTGGCATGACTCACAAAGGCATCAGAACACAGACACTACGCTGAACCATTTGATCGAGAAATATATACCCAAGATCAAACCGAGTGCCTCTAGGTACACAAAGAGACCCCTACAAAAAAACCATGCGGCGGTCGACTTAAGTTAAGAAGAAACCCCAGAAATTCAAGGCGTGGGTTAGGTCAAACGATGAGCAGGACAGGAGGATGTATGCACGACCCAAGAACCAAGAAAGTGTAGAAGGGCTGAAAAGGAGTTCAAGAGGCTGGTTGCAAGCGAAGTCAAATCAAACCCAAAGACATTTTACCGCTATGCAAAGTCGAAATTAAAAACCCCAGTTGAAGTATCAGACCTGAGGCATGAAGATGGCAGTTGCGCAGATTCTGACCAGGACAGAGAGGATGCGAACAATGTTCCTGCGTTAAGGACAGGCAGTTCGACACAGCACTGCCACCAGACTGGAGCCTGCACTTCGGCTCGCTAGGTACCCTGAGAGATTAGAGCTCCTGAAATTGCCTAGCTTATACTACAGACGGCCAAGGGGGGACCTAATTGAGGTGTATATACATCTCAAAGGGCACTACTTAGTTGAGTGTCCTTACCTGGAACTGACGGACGCTTGCCCCACAAGGGGTCACAGCTCAAGATTGAAGAAGCCGCAGGTCCCAAAAAACTGTGAGGGCAAACTTTTTCGGAGTGAGAGTTGTGAACTCTTGGAACAATCTACCAGAAAGTGTTGTGATGGCACCGAGTGTGAGCTCTTTCAAGTCGAGACTTGACCAGCACTGGTGCAGGTTCAGGTACATTCAGGAGCAGGTGCATGCCCAGTACTTGCCAACAGTGCGTAACAGAGACGTGACCGATCGGCCAAACCACTAACGAGCCGATCAGTTGTGAAGAGGATAAAACTGATAAAACAAGTGTGATATTACAGTAATTTGTAATAG
This sequence comes from Homarus gammarus, assembly GCA_958450375.1. NCBI lineage: Eukaryota > Metazoa > Arthropoda > Malacostraca > Decapoda > Nephropidae > Homarus > Homarus gammarus. The sequence goes on from CAUDMG010003755.1 coordinate 597,791, forward strand.
TGTGATGTTACAATAGTTATTATTAGTATGATGTTACAGTAATTAGTAACAGTGTGATGTTACAATAGTTAGTAACAGTGTGATGTTACAGTAGTTAGTAACAGTGTGATATCACAGCAGTTAGTAACAGTTTAATGTTACAGTAGTTAGTAACAGGGTGATGTTAAAGTAGTTAGTAATAGTGAAATGTTACAGTAGTTAGTAACAGTGTGATGTTACAGTGATATTACAGTACTTACAGTAGTAACAGTGTGATGTTACAGTAGTTGGTAATAGGGTGATGATAAAGTAGTTAGTAACAGGGTGATGTTACGGCAGTTACCGACAGTGCTGTTCCAGTTGATAACAGTGAAATGTAATAGTACTTAGTAATTGCGATGTTGAAATAGTTGGTAACAGTGTGATGTTACAGTAGTAACTGATGTTACAATAGTTAGTAACAGTGTGATGTTACAGTAGTTAGGAACAGTGTAAGTTACAGCATAAGTAACATTGGAATTTTACAGTAGTTGGTAATAGTGTGATATTACAGTAGTTAGTAACAGTGTGATATTACAGTAATTTGTAACAGTGTGATGTTACAGTAGTTAGTAACAGTGCTGTTACAACAGTTGATAACAGTGTAATGTAATAGTAGTTAGTAACTGCGATGTTACAGGAGTTGGTAACATTGTGATATTACAGTTGTTAGTAACTGTGATGTTTCAGTAGTTAGTAACAGTATGATGTTACAGCAGTTACCAACAGTGCTGTTACAGCAGTTGATAACAGTGAAATGTAACGGTAGTTAGTAACTGCTATGTTACAATAGTTGGTAACTGTGATGTTACGGTAGTAAGTAACAGTGTGAAGTTACAATAATTTGTAATTGTGTGATGTCACATTAGTTAGTAACATTGTGATGTTAAACGAAGTTAGTAACAGTATGGTGTTACAATAGTTAGTAACTGCGATGTTATAGTAGTTGGTAACAGTATGATGTGACAGTCGTTAGAAACAATGTGATGTGACAGGAGTCAGTAAATGTGTGATGTTAAGGTAGTGAGTAACTGTGATGTTACAGTAGTTGGCAACAAGGTGATGTTACAGTACTTATAAGCAGTGTGATGAAACAGTAGTTAGTAACAGTGTGATGTCACAGTAGTTGGTAACAGGGTGATATTACAGTCGGTAAAAACAATGTGATGATACAGTAGTTGATAACAGTGTAATATTACAAAATTTAGTAACTGTGATCTTACAAAGTTCAGTAACAGTGTAATGTTACAGTAGTTAGTAACAGTGCTGTTACAGTAGCTGGTAACAGTGTGATCATATAGCAATTGGTAACAGTGTGATTTTAGAGTTGTTAGTAACTGTGATGCTAACGTTGTTAGCAACAGTGTGATGTCACAGTAGTTAGTAAGTGTAATGCTACAGTAGTTTGTAATAGTTTGATATTACAGTAGTTAGTAACAGTATGATATTACAGTAATTTGTAACAGTGTGATGTTACAGTAGTTAGTAACAGTGTGATGTTACAGTAGTTTGTAATAGTTTGATATTACAGTAGTTAGTAACAGTATGATATTACAGTAAATTGAAACAGTGTGATGTTACAGTAGCTAGCAACAATGTGATGTAACAGTAGCTAGTAACTGTGATGTTACAGTAGTTAGAAACAGTGTGATGTTATTTTAGTTTGTAACATTGTGATGTTACTCTAGTTATTAACTGAGTGATGTTACAGTAGTTAGTAACAGTGTGATGTCACAGTAATTAGTAACAGTTTAATCTTATAGTAGTTAGTTAGTGTGATGTTACAGTAGTTGGTAATAGTGTGTTATTACAGTTGTTAGTAATAGTATGATGTTACAGCAGTTAGTAACAGAGTAATATCACAGCAATTTATAACAGTAAAATGTTAAAGTAGTTTGTAAGAGTGTGCTGTCACAAAAGTTAGTAACAGTGTGATGTCATAGTAGATAATAATAGTGTGATGTTACAGTAATTAGTAATAGTTTGATGTTACAATAGTAACTGTGATTTTACAGTAGTTAGTAACAGAGTGATATCACAGTAGTTAGTATCAGAGTGATGTAACAGGACTTAATAACAGTGTGATGATACAGTACATAGTATCAGCGTGATGTTACTGTAGTTAGTAAAAGTGTAATGTTATAGCAGTTGGAAACAATGTGATATTACAGAAGTTAGCGACAGTATGATGTTCCAGTAAAAGGAAACAGTGTGATCTTATAGCAGTTGTTAACAGTGTGATGTTACAGAAGTTAGCGACAGTGTGATGTTCCAGTAGAAGGAAACAGTGTGATCTTTTAGCAGTTGTTAACAGTGTGATATTACAGTAGTTAGTAATAGTGTGATGTTCCAGTAGAAGGGAAACAGTGTGATCTTATAGCAGTTGTTAACAGTGTGATGTTCCAGTAGAAGGAAACAGTGTGATCTTATAGCAGTTGTTAACAGTGTGATATTACAGTAGTTAGTAATAGTGTGATGTTCCAGTAGAAAGAAACAGTGTGATCTTATAGCAGTTGTTAACAGTGTGATGTTCCAGTAGAAGGAAACAGTGTGATATTATAGCAGTTGTTAACAGTGTGATGTTCCAGTAGAAGGAAACAGTGTGATCTTATAGCAGTTGTTAAAAGTGTGATATTACAGTAGTTAGTAATAGTGTGATGTTCCAGTAGAAGGAAACATTGTGATCTTATAGCAGTTGTTAACAGTGTGATGTTACAGAAGTAACCGACAGTGTGATGTTCTAGTAGAAGGAAACAGTGTGATCTTATAGCAGTGGTTAACAATGTTGATATTACAGAAGTTAGCGACAGTGTGATGTTCCAGTAGAAGGAAACAGTGTAATCTTATAGCAGTTGTTAAAAAGTGTGATGTTTCAGAAGTTACCGACAGTGTGATGTTCCAGTAGAAGGAAACAGTGTGATCTTATAGCAGTTGTTAACAGTGTGATGTTACAGAAGTTAGCGACAGTGTGATGTTCCAGTAGAAGGAAACAGTGTGATCTTATAGCAGTTGTTAACAGTGTGATGTTACAGAAGTTAGCGACAGTGTGATGTTCCAGTAGAAGGAAACAGTGTGATCTTATTGCAGTTATTAACAGTGTGATGTTCCAGTAGAAGGAAACAGTGTGATCTTATAGCAGTTGTTAATAGTGTGATATTACAGTAGTTAGTAATAGTGTGATGTTCCAGTAGAAGGAAACAGTGTGATCTTATAGCAGTTGTTAACAGTGTGATATTACAGTAGTTAGTAATAGTGTGATGTTCCAGTAGAAGGTAACAGTGTGATCTTATAGCAGTTGTTAACAGTGTGATGTTCTAGTAGAAGGAAACAGTGTGAGCTTATAGCAGTTGTTAACAGTGTGATGTTCCAGTACAAGGAAACAGTGTTATCTTATAACAGTTGTTAACAGTGTGATATTACTGAAGTTAGCGACAGTGTGATGTTCCAGTAGAAGGAAACAGTGTGATCTTATTGCAGTTGTTAAAAGTGTGATGTTCCAGTAGAAGGAAACAGTGTGATCTTATAACAGTTGTTAACAGTGTGATATTACAGTAGTTAGTAATAGTGTGATGTTCCAGTAGAAGGAAACAGTGTGATCTTATAGCAGTTGTTAACAGTGTGATGTTCTAGTAGAAGGAAACAGTGTGATCTTACAGCAGTTGTTAACAGTGTGATATTACAGTAGTTAGTAATAGTGTGATGTTCCAGTAGAAGAAAACAGTGTGATCTTATAGCAGTTGTTAACAGTGTGATGTTACAGTAGTTAGCGACAGTGTGATGTTCCAGTAGAAGGAAACAGTGTGATCTTATAGCAGTTGTTAACAGTGTGATGTTACAGTTGTCAGTGACAGTGTGATGTTCCAGTAGAAGGAAACAGTGTGATCTTATACCAGTTGTTAACAGTGTGATATTACAGAAGTTAGCGACAGTGTGATGTTCCAGTGGAAGGAAACAGTGTGATCTTATAGCAGTTGTTAACAGTGTGATATTACAGTAGTTAGTAATAGTGTGATGTTCCAGTAGAAGGAAACAGTGTGATCTTATAGCAGTTGTTAACAGTGTGATATTACAGTAGTTAGTAAAAGTGTGATGTTCCAGTAGAAGGAAAGAGTGTGATCTTATCGCAGTTGTTAACAGTGTGATGTTCTAGTAGAAGGAAACAGTGTGATCTTATAGCAGTTGTTAACAGTGTGATATTACTGTAGTTAGTAATAGTGTGATGTTCCAGTAGAAGGACACAGTGTGATCTTATAGCAGTTGTTAACAGTGTGATGTTCTAGTAGAAGGAAACAGTGTGATCTTATAGCAGTTGTTAACAGTGTGATATTACAGTAGTTAGTATTAGTGTGATGTTCCAGTAGAAAGAAACAGTGTGATCTTATAGCAGTTGTTAACAGTGTGATGTTACAGTAGTTAGCGACAGTGTGATCTTATAGCAGTTGTTAACAGTGTAATGTTACAGAAGTTAGAGACAGTGTGATGTTCCAGTAGAAGGAAACAGTGTGATCTTATAGCAGTTGTTAACAGTGTGATGTTCCAGTAGAAGGAAACAGTGTGATCTTATAGCAGTTGTTAACAGTGTGATATTACAGTAGTTAGTAATAGTGTGATGTTCCAGTAGAAGGAAACAGTGTGATCTTATAGCAGTTGTTAACAGTGTGATGTTCTAGTAGAAGGAAACAGTGTGATCTTATAGCAGTTGTTAACAGTGTGATGTTACAGTAGTTAGCGACAGTGTGATGTTCCAGTAGAAGGAAACAGTGTGATCTTATAGCAGTTGTTAACAGTGTGATGTTACAGTTGTCAGTGACAGTGTGATGTTCCAGTAGAAGGAAACAGTGTGATCTTATAGCAGTTGTTAACAGTGTGATATTACAGAAGTTAGTAATAGTGTGATGTTCCAGTAGAAGGAAACAGTGTGATCTTATAGCACTTGTTAACAGTGTGATATTACCATAGTTAGTAATAGTGTGATGTTCCAGTAGAAGAAAACAGTGTGATCTTATAGCAGTTGTTAACAGTGTGATAATACAGAAGTTAGCGACAGTGTGATGTTCCAGTAGAAGGAAACAGTGTGATCTTATAGCAGTTGTTAACAGTGTGATGCTACAGAAGCTAGCGACAGTGTGATGTTCCAGTAGAAGGAAACAGTGTGATCTTATAGCAGTTGTTAACAGTGTGATATTACAGAAGTTAGCGACAGTGTGATGTTCCAGTAGAAGGAAACAGTGTGATCTTATAGCAGTTGTTAACAGTGTGATGTTACAGAAGTTAGCGACAGTGTGATGTTCCAGTAGAAGGAAACAGTGTGATCTTATAGCAGTTGTTAACAGTGAGATGTTACAGTAGTTAGTAATAGTGTGATGTTCCAGTAGAAGGAAACAGTGTGATATTATAGCAGTTGTTAACAATGTGATGTTACAGAAGTTAACGGCAGTTTGATGTTCCAGTACAAGGAAACAGTGTTATCTTATAGCAGTTGTTAACAGTGTGATATTACTGAAGTTAGCGACAGTGTGATGTTCCAGTAGAAGGAAACAGTGTGATCTTATTGCAGTTGTTAACAGTGTGATGTTCCAGTAGAAGGAAACAGTGTGATCTTATAGCAGTTGTTAACAGTGTGATATTACAGAAGTTATCGACAGTGTGATGTTCCAGTAGAAGGAAACAGTGTGATCTTATAGCAGTTGTTAACAGTGAGATGTTACAGTAGTTAGTAATAGTGTGATGTTCCAGTAGAAGGAAACAGTGTGATATTATAGCAGTTGTTAACAGTGTGATGTTACAGAAGTTAGCGACAGTGTGATGTTCCAGTACAAGGAAACAGTGTTATCTTATAGCAGTTGTTAACAGTGTGATATTACTGAAGTTAGCGACAGTGTGATGTTCCAGTAGAAGGAAACAGTGTGATCTTATTGCAGTTGTTAACAGTGTGATGTTCCAGTAGAAGGAAACAGTGTGATCTTATAGCAGTTGTTAACAGTGTGATATTACAGTAGTTAGTAATAGTGTGATGTTCCAGTAGAAGGAAACAGTGTGATCTTATAGCAGTTGTTAACAGTGTGATGTTCTAGTAGAAGGAAACAGTGTGATCTTATAGCAGTTGTTAACAGTGTGATATTACAGTAGTTAGTAATAGTGTGATGTTCCAGTAGAAGGAAACAGTGTGATCTTATAGCAGTTGTTAACAGTGTGATGTTACAGAAGTTAGCGACAGTGTGATGTTCTAGTAGAAGGAAACAGTGTGATCTTATAGCAGTTGTTAACAGTGTGATGTTCCAGTAGAAGGAAACAGTGTGATCTTATAGCAGTTGTTAAGAGTGTGATGTTACAGAAGTTAGCAAAAGTGTGATGTTCCAGTAGAAGGAAACAGTGTGATCTTATAGCAGTTGTTAACAGTGTGATATTACAGTAGTTAGTAATAGTGTGATGTTCCAGTAGAAGGAAACAGTGTGATCTTATAGCAGTTGTTAACAGTGTGATGTTACAGTGGTTAGCGACAGTGTGATGTTCCAGAAGAAGGAAACAGTGTGATCTTATAGCAGTTGTTAACAGTGTGATGTTCTAGTAGAAGGAAACAGTGTGATCTTATAGCAGTTGTTAACAGTGTGATATTACAGTAGTTAGTAATAGTGTGATGTTTCAGTAGAAGGAAACAGTATGATCTTATAGCAGTTGTTAACAGTGTGATGTTACAGTGGTTAGCGACAGTGTGATGTTCCAGAAGAAGGAAACAGTGTGATCTTATAGCAGTTGTTAACAGTGTGATTTTACAGTAGTCAGCGACAGTGTGATGTTCCAGTAGAAGGAAACAGTGTGATCTTATAGCAATTGTTAACAGTGTGATATTACAGAAGTTAGCGACAGTGTGATGTTCCAGTAGAAGGAAACAGTGTGATGTTATAGCAGTTGTTAAGAGTGTGATATTACAGTAGTTAGTAATAGTGTGATGTTCCAGTAGAAGGAAACAGTGTGATATTATAGCAGTTGTTAAAACTGTGATGTTACAGAAGGTAGCGACAGTGTGATGTTCCAGGAGAAGGAAACAGTGTGATCTTATAGCAGTTGTTAACAGTGTGATGTTCCAGTAGAAGGAAACAGTGTGATCTTATAGCAGTTGTTAACAGTGTGATATTACAGTAGTTAGTAATAGTGTGATGTTCCAGTAGAAGGAAACAGTGTGATCTTATAGCAGTTGTTAACAGTGTGATGTTCTAGTAGAAGGAAACAGTGTGATCTTATCGCAGTTGTTAACAGTGTGATGTTCTAGTAGAGGGAAACAGTGTGATCTTATAGCAGTTGTTAACAGTGTGATATTACAGTAGTTAGTAATAGTGTGATGTTCCAGTAGAAGGAAACAGTGTGATCTTATAGCAGTTGTTAACAGTGTGATGTTACAGAAGTTAGCGACAGTGTGATGTTCCAGTAGAAGGAAACAGTGTGATCTCATAGCAGTTGTTAACAGTGTGATATTACAGTAGTTAGTAATAGTGTGATGTTCCAGTAGAAGGAAACTGTGATATTATAGCAGTTGTTAACACTGTGATGTTACAGAAGTTAGCGACAGTGTGAGGTTCCAGTAGAAGGAAACAGTGTGATCTTATTGCAGTTGTTAATAGTGTGATATTACAGAAGTTAGCGACAGTGTGATGTTCCCATAGAAGGAAACAGTGTGATCTTATAGCAGTTGTTAACAGTGAGATGTTACAGTAGTTAGTAATAGTGTGATGTTCCAGTAGAAGGAAACAGTGTGATATTATAGCAGTTGTTAACAGTGTGATGTTACAGAAGTTAGCGACAGTGTGATGTTCCAGTACAAGGAAACAGTGTTATCTTATAGCAGTTGTTAACAGTGTGATACTACTGAAGTTAGCGACAGTGTGATGTTCCAATAGAAGGAAACAGTGTGATCTTATTGCAGTTGTTAACAGTGTGATGTTCCAGTAGAAGGAAACAGTGTGATCTCATAGCAGTTGTTAACAGTGTGATATTACAGAAGTTAGCGACAGTGTGATGTTCCAGTAGAAGGAAACAGTGTGATCTTACAGGAGTTGTTAACAGTGAGATGTTACAGTAGTTAGTAATAGTGTGATGTTCCAGTAGAAGGAAACAGTGTGATATTATAGCAGTTGTTAACAGTGTGATGTTACAGAAGTTAGCGACAGTGTGATGTTCCAGGACAAGGAGACAGTGTTATCTTATAGCAGTTGTTAACAGTGTGATATTACTGAAGTTAGCGACAGTGTGATGTTCCAGTAGAAGGAAACAGTGTGATCTTATTGCAGTTGTTAACAGTGTGATGTTCCAGTAGAAGGAAACAGTGTGATCTTATAGCAGTTGTTAACAGTGTGATATTACAGTAGTTAGTAACAGTGTGATGTTCTAGTAGAAGGAAACAGTGTGATCTTATCGCAGTTGTTAACAGTGTGATGTTACAGAAGTTAGCGACAGTGTGATGTTCCAGTAGAAGGAAACAGTGTGATCTTATAGCAGTTGTTAACAGTGAGATGTTACAGTAGTTAGTAATAGTGTGATGTTCCAGTAGAAGGAAACAGTGTGATATTATAGCAGTTGTTAACTATGTGATGTTACAGAAGCTAGCGACAGTGTGATGTTCCAGTACAAGGAAACAGTGTTATCTTATAGCAGTTGTTAACAGTGTGATATTACTGAAGTTAGCGACAGTGTGATGTTCCAGTAGAAGGAAACAGTGTGATCTTATTGCAGTTATTAACAGTGTGATGTTCCAGTAGAAGGAAACAGTGTGATCTTATAGCAGTTGTTAATAGTGTGATATTACAGTAGTTAGTAATAGTGTGATGTTCCAGTAGAAGGAAACAGTGTGATCTTATAGCAGTTGTTAACAGTGTGATATTACAGTAGTTAGTAATAGTGTGATGTTCCAGTAGAAGGTAACAGTGTGATCTTATAGCAGTTGTTAACAGTGTGATATTCTAGTAGAAGGAAACAGTGTGAGCTTATAGCAGTTGTTAACAGTGTGATGTTCCAGTACAAGGAAACAGTGTTATCTTATAACAGTTGTTAACAGTGTGATATTACTGAAGTTAGCGACAGTGTGATGTTCCAGTAGAAGGAAACAGTGTGATCTTATTGCAGTTGTTAAAAGTGTGATGTTCCAGTAGAAGGAAACAGTGTGATCTTATAACAGTTGTTAACAGTGTGATATTACAGTAGTTAGTAATAGTGTGATGTTCCAGTAGAAGGAAACAGTGTGATCTTATAGCAGTTGTTAACAGTGTGATGTTCTAGTAGAAGGAAACAGTGTGATCTTACAGCAGTTGTTAACAGTGTGATATTACAGTAGTTAGTAATAGTGTGATGTTCCAGTAGAAGAAAACAGTGTGATCTTATAGCAGTTGTTAACAGTGTGATGTTACAGTAGTTAGCGACAGTGTGATGTTCCAGTAGAAGGAAACAGTGTGATCTTATAGCAGTTGTTAACAGTGTGATGTTACAGTTGTCAGTGACAGTGTGATGTTCCAATAGAAGGAAACAGTGTGATCTTATAGCAGTTGTTAACAGTGTGATATTACAGAAGTTAGCGACAGTGTGATGTTCCAGTGGAAGGAAACAGTGTGATCTTATAGCAGTTGTTAACAGTGTGATATTACAGTAGTTAGTAATAGTGTGATGTTCCAGTAGAAGGAAACAGTGTGATCTTATAGCAGTTGTTAACAGTGTGATATTACAGTAGTTAGTAAAAGTGTGATGTTCCAGTAGAAGGAAAGAGTGTGATCTTATCGCAGTTGTTAACAGTGTGATGTTCTAGTAGAAGGAAACAGTGTGATCTTATAGCAGTTGTTAACAGTGTGATATTACTGTAGTTAGTAATAGTGTGATGTTCCAGTAGAAGGACACAGTGTGATCTTATAGCAGTTGTTAACAGTGTGATGTTCTAGTAGAAGGAAACAGTGTGATCTTATAGCAGTTGTTAACAGTGTGATATTACAGTAGTTAGTATTAGTGTGATGTTCCAGTAGAAAGAAACAGTGTGATCTTATAGCAGTTGTTAACAGTGTGATGTTACAGTAGTTAGCGACAGTGTGATGTTCCAGTAGAAGGAAACAGTGTGATCTTATAGCAGTTGTTAACAGTGTGATGTTCCAGTAGAAGGAAACAGTGTGATCTTATAGCAGATGTTAACAGTGAGATGTTACAGTAGTTAGTAATAGTGTGATGTTCCAGTAGAAGGAAACAGTGTGATATTATAGCAGTTGTTAACAGTGTGATGTTACAGAAGTTAACGACAGTGTGATGTTCCAGTACAAGGAAACAGTGTTATCTTATAACACTTGTTAACAGTGTGATATTACTGAAGTTAGCGACAGTGTGATGTTCCAGTAGAAGGAAACAGTGTGATCTTATTGCAGTTGTTAAAAGTGTGATGTTCCAGTAGAAGGAAACAGTGTGATCTTATAGCAGTTGTAAACAGTGTGATATTACAGTAGTTAGTAATAGTGTGATGTTCCAGTAGAAGGAAACAGTGTGATCTTATAGCAGTTGTTAACAGTGTGATGTTCTAGTAGAAGGAAACAGTGTGATCTTATAGCAGTTGTTAACAGTGTGATGTTACAGTAGTTAGCGACAGTGTGATGTTCCAGTAGAAGGAAACAGTGTGATCTTATAGCAGTTGTTAACAGTGTGATGTTACAGTTGTCAGTGACAGTGTGATGTTCCAGTAGAAGGAAACAGTGTCATCTTATAGCAGTTGTTAACAGTGTGATATTACAGAAGTTAGTAATAGTGTGATGTTCCAGTAGAAGGAAAGAGTGTGATTTTATAGCACTTGTTAACAGTGTGATATTACCATAGTTAGTAATAGTGTGATGTTCCAGTAGAAGAAAACAGTGTGATCTTATAGCAGTTGTTAACAGTGTGATAATACAGAAGTTAGCGACAGTGTGATGTTCCAGTAGAAGGAAACAGTGTGATTTTATAGCAGTTGTTAACAGTGTCATGCTACAGAAGCTAGCGACAGTGTGATGTTCCAGTAGAAGAAAACAGTGTGATCTTATAGCAGTTGTTAACAGAGTGATATTACAGAAGTTAGCGACAGTGTGATGTTCCAGTAGAAGGAAACAGTGTGAGCTTATAGCAGTTGTTAACAGTGTGATGTTACAGAAGTTAGCGACAGTGTGATGTTACAGTAGAAGGAAACAGTGTGATCTTATAGCAGTTGTTAACAGTGAGATGTTACAGTAGTTAGTAATAGTGTGATGTTCCAGTAGAAGGAAACAGTGTGATATTATAGCAGTTGTTAACAATGTGATGTTACAGATGTTAGCGGCAGTTTGATGTTCCAGTACAAGGAAACAGTGTTATCTTATAGCAGTTGTTAACAGTGTGATATTACTGAAGTTAGCGACAGTGTGATGTTCCAGTAGAAGGAAACAGTGTGATCTTACTGCAGTTGTTAACAGTGTGATGTTCCAGTAGAAGGAAACAGTGTGATCTTATAGCAGTTGTTAACAGTGTGATATTACAGAAGTTATTGACAGTGTGATGTTCCAGTAGAAGGAAACAGTGTGATCTTATAGCAGTTGTTGACAGAGAGATGTTACAGTAGTTAGTAATAGTGTGATGTTCCGGTAGAAGGAAACAGTGTGATGTTATAGCAGTTGTTAACAGTGTGATGTTACAGAGGTTAGCGACAGTGTGATGTTCCAGTACAAGGAAACAGTGTTATCTTATAGCAGTTATTAACAGTGTGATGTTACTGAAGTTAGCGACAGTGTGATGTTCCAGTAGAAGGAAACAGTGTGATCTTATTGCAGTTGTTAACAGTGTGATGTTCCAGTAGAAGGAAACAGTGTGATCTTATAGCAGTTGTTAACAGTGTGATATTACAGTAGTTAGTAATAGTGTGATGTTCCAGTAGAAGGAAACAGTGTGATCTTATAGCAGTTGTTAACAGTGTGATGTTCTAGTAGAAGGAAACAGTGTGATCTTATAGCAGTTGTTAACAGTGTGATATTACAGTAGTTAGTAATAGTGTGATGTTCCAGTAGAAGGAAACAGTGTGATATTATAGCAGTTGTTAACACTGTGATGTTACAGAAGTTAGCGACAGTGTGATGTTCTAGTAGAAGGAAACAGTGTGATCTTATAGCAGTTGTTAACAGTGTGATGTTCCAGTAGAAGGAAACAGTGTGATCTTATAGCAGTTGTTAAGAGTGTGATGTTACAGAAGTTAGCAAAAGTGTGATGTTCCAGTAGAAGGAAACAGTGTGATCTTATAGCAGTTGTTAACAGTGTGATATTACAGTAGTTAGTAATAGTGTGATGTTTCAGTAGAAGGAAACAGTATGATCTTATAGCAGTTGTTAACAGTGTGATGTTACAGTGGTTAGCGACAGTGTGATGTTCCAGAAGAAGGAAACAGTGTGATCTTATAGCAGTTGTTAACAGTGTGATGTTCTAGTAGAAGGAAACAGTGTGATCTTATAGCAGTTGTTAACAGTGTGATATTACAGTAGTTAGTAATAGTGTGATGTTTCAGTAGAAGGAAACAGTATGATCTTATAGCAGTTGTTAACAGTGTGATGTTACAGTGGTTAGCGACAGTGTGATGTTCCAGAAGAAGGAAACAGTGTGATCTTATAGCAGATGTTAAAAGTGTGATTTTACAGTAGTCAGCGACAGTGTGATGTTCCAGTAGAAGGAAACAGTGTGATCTTATAGCAATTGTTAACAGTGTGATATTACAGAAGTTAGCGACAGTGTGATGTTGCAGTAGAAGGAAACAGTGTGATGTTATAGCAGTTGTAAAGAGTGTGATATTACAGTAGTTAGTAATAGTGTGATGTTCCAGTAGAAGGAAACAGTGTGATATTATAGCAGTTGTTAAAACTGTGATGTTACAGAAGGTAGCGACAGTGTGATGTTCCAGGAGAAGGAAACAGTGTGATCTTATAGCAGTTGTTAACAGTGTGATGTTCCAGTAGAAGGAAACAGTGTGATCTTATAGCAGTTGTTAACAGTGTGATATTACAGTAGTTAGTAATAGTGTGATGTTCCAGTAGAAGGAAACAGTGTGATCTTATAGCAGTTGTTAACAGTGTGATGTTCTAGTAGAAGGAAACAGTGTGATCTTATCACAGTTGTTAACAGTGTGATGTTCTAGTAGAGGGAAAGAGTGTGATCTTATAGCAGTTGTTAACAGTGTGATATTACAGTAGTTAGTAATAGTGTGATGTTCCAGTAGAAGGAAACAGTGTGATCTTATCGCAGTTGTTAACAGTGTGATGTTACAGAAGTTAGCGACAGTGTGATGTTCCAGTAGAAGGAAACAGTGTGATCTTATAGCAGTTGTTAACAGTGAGATGTTACAGTAGTTAGTAATAGTGTGATGTTCCAGTAGAAGGAAACAGTGTGATATTATAGCAGTTGTTAACTATGTGATGTTACAGAAGTTAGCGACAGTGTGATGTTCCAGTACAAGGAAACAGTGTTATCTTATAGCAGTTGTTAACAGTGTGATATTACTGAAGTTAGCGACAGTGTGATGTTCCAGTATAAGGAAACAGTGTGATCTTATTGCAGTTGTTAACAGTGTGATGTTCCAGTAGAAGGAAACAGTGTGATCTTATAGCAGTTGTTAACAATGTGATATTACAGTAGTTAGTAACAGTGTGATGTTCCAGTAGAAGGAAACAGTGTGATCTTATCGCAGTTGTTAACAGTGTGATGTTCTAGTAGAAGGAAACAATGTGATCTTATAGCAGTTGTTAACAGTGTGATATTACAGTAGTTAGTAATAGTGTGATGTTCCAGTAGAAGGAAACAGTGTGATCTTATAGCAGTTGTTAACAGTGTGATGTTACAGTAGTTAGCGACAGTGTGATCTTATAGCAGTTGTAAACAGTGTAATGTTACAGAAGTTAGAGACAGTGTGATGTTCCAGTAGAAGGAAAGAGTGTGATCTTATAGCAGTTGTTAACAGTGTGATGTTACAGAAGTTAATGACAGTGTGATGTTCCAGTAGAAGGAAACAGTGTGATCTTATAGCAGTTGTTAACAGTGAGATGTTACAGTAGTTAGTAATAGTGTGATGTTCCAGTAGAAGGAATCAGTGTGATATTTTAGCAGTTGTTAACAGTGTGATGTTACAGAAGTTAGCGACAGTGTGATGTTCCAGTACAAGGAAACAGTGTTATCTTATAACAGTTGTTAACAGTGTGATATTACTGAAGTTAGCGACAGTGTGATGTTCCAGTAGAAGGAAACAGTGTGATCTTATTGCAGTTGTTAAAAGTGTGATGTTCCAGTAGAAGGAAACAGTGTGATCTTATAGCAGTTGTTAACAGTGTGATATTACAGTAGTTAGTAATAGTGTGATCTTCCAGTAGAAGGAAACAGTGTGATGTTATAGCAGTTGCTAACAGTGTGATGTTCTAGTAGAAGGATACAGTGTGATCTTATAGCAGTTGTTAACAGTGTGATATTACAGTAGTTAGTAATAGTGTGATGTTCCAGTAGAAGGAAACAGTGTGATCTTATAGCAGTTGTTAACAGTGTGATGTTACAGTTGTCAGTGACAGTGTGATGTTCCAGTAGAAGGAAACAGTGTGATCTTATAGCAGTTGTTAACAGTGTGATATTACAGAAGTTAGTAATAGTGTGATGTTCCAGTAGAAGGAAATAGTGTGATCTTATAGCAATTGTTAACAGTGTGACGTTACTGAAGTTAGCGACAGTGTGATGTTCCAGTAGAAGGAAACAGTGTGATCTTATAGCACTTGTTAACAGTGTGATGTTACATTAGCTAGCGACAGTGTGATGTTCCAGTAGAAGGAAACAGTGTGATCTTATAACAGTTGTTAACAATGTGATATTACAGAAGTTAGCGACAGTGTGATGTTCTAGTAGAAGGAAACAGTGTGTTCTTATAGCAGTTGTTAACAGTGTGATATTACAGGAGTTAGTAATAGTGTGATGTTCCAGTAGAAGGAAACAGTGTGATATTATAGCAGTTGTTAACAGGGTGATGTTCTAGTAGAAGAAAACAGTGTGATCTTATAGCAGTTGTTAACAGTGTGATATTACAGTAGTTAGTAAAAGTGTAATGTTCCAGTAGAAGGAAACAGTGTGATCTTATAGCAGTTGTTAACAGTGTGATGTTACAGTAGTCAGCGACAGTGTGATGTTCCAGTAGAAGGAAATAGTGTGATCTTATAGCAGTTGTTAACAGTGTGATATTACAGAAGTTAGCGACAGTGTGATGTTCCAGTAGAAGGAAACAGTGTGATCTTATAGCAGTTGTTAACAGTGTGATATTACAGTAGTTAGTAACAGTGTGATGTTCCAGTAGAAGGAAACAGTGTGATATTATAGCAGTTGTTAACACTGTGATGTTAAAGAAGTTAGCGACAGTGTGAGGTTCCAGTAGAAGGAAACAGTGTGATCTTATAGCAGTTGTTAACAGTGTGATATTACAGAAGTTAGTAATAGTGTGATGTTCCAGTAGAAGGAAACAGTGTGATATTATAGCAGTTGTTAACAGTGTGATGTTACAGAAGTTAGCGACAGTGTGATGTTCCAGTAGAAGGAAACAGTGTGATCTTATAGCAGTTGTTAACAGTGTGATGTTACAGTAGTTAGCGACAGTGTGATCTTATAGCAGTTGTTAACAGTGTAATGTTACAGAAGTTAGAGACAGTGTGATGTTCCAGTAGAAGGAAACAGTGTGATCTTATAGCAGTTGTTAACAGTGTGATGTTACAGAAGTTAATGACAGTGTGATGTTCCAGTAGAAGGAAACAGTGTGATCTTATAGCAGTTGTTAACAATGAGATGTTACAGTAGTTAGTAATAGTGTGATGTTCCAGTAGAAGGAAACAGTGTGATATTTTAGCAGTTGTTAACAGTGTGATGTTACAGTAGTTAGCGACAGTGTGATGTTCCAGTAGAAGGAAACAGTGTGATCTTATAGCAGTTGTTAACAGTGTGATGTTACAGTTGTCAGTGAGAGTGTGATGCTCCAGTAGAAGGAAACAGTGTGATCTTAAAGCAGTTGTTAACATTGTGATATTACAGTAGTTGTTAACAGTGTGATGTTCCAGGAGAAGGAAACAGTGTGATCTTATAGCAGTTGTTAACAGTGTGATATTACAGTAGTTAGTAACAGTGTGATATTCCAGTAGAAGGAAACAGTGTGATCTTATCGCAGTTGTTAACAGTGTGATGTTACAGAAGTTAGCGACAGTGTGATGTTCCAGTAGAAGGAAACAGTGTGATCTTATAGCAGTTGTTAACAGTGTGATATTACTGAAGTTAGCGACAGTGTGATGTTCCAGTAGAAGGAAACAGTGTGATCTTATTGCAGTTATTAACAGTGTGATGTTCCAGTAGAAGGAAACAGTGTGATCTTATAGCAGTTGTTAATAGTGTGATATTACAGTAGTGAGTAATAGTGTGATGTTCCAGTAGAAGGAAACAGTGTGATCTTATAGCAGTTGTTAACAGTGTGATATTACTGTAGTTAGTAAAAGTGTGATGTTCCAGTAGAAGGAAACAGTGTGATCTTATCGCAGTTGTTAACAGTGTGATGTCCTAGTAGAAGGAAACAGTGTGATCTTATAGCAGTTGTTAACAGTGTGATATTACAGTAGTTAGTAATAGTGTGATGTTCCAGTAGAAGGAAACAGTGTGATCTTATAGCAGTTGTTAACAGTGTGATGTTCTAGTAGAAGGAAACAGTGTGATCTTATAGCAGTTGTTAACAGTGTGATAATACAGTAATTAGTAATAGTGTGATGTTCCAGTAGAAGGAAACAGTGTGATCTTATAGCAGTTGTTAACAGTGTGATGTTACAGTAGTTAGCGACAGTGTGATCTTATAGCAGTTGTTAACAGTGTAATGTTACAGAAGTTAGAGACAGTGTGATGTTCCAGTAGAAGGAAACAGTGTGATCTTATAGCAGTTGTTAACAGTGTGATGTTACAGAAGTTAACGATAGTGTGATGTTCCAGTAGAACGAAACAGTGTGATATTATAGCAGTTGTTAACAGTGTGATGCTACAGAAGTTAGCGACAGTGTGATGTTCCAGTACAAGGAAACAGTGTTATCTTATAGCAGTTGTTAACAGTGTGATATTACTGAAGTTAGCGACAGTGTGATGTTCCAGTAGAAGGAAACAGTGTGATCTTATTGCAGTTGTTAACAGTGTGATGTTCTAGTAGAAGGAAACAGTGTGATCTTATAGCAGTTGTTAACAGTGTGATATTACAGTAGTTAGTAATAGTGTGATGTTCCAGTAGAAGGAAACAGTGTGATCTTATAGCAGTTGTTAACAGTGTGATGTTACAGTAGTTAGCGACAGTGTGATGTTCCAGTAGAAGGAAACAGTGTGATCTTATAGCAGTTGTTAACAGTGTGATGATACAGTTGTCAGTGACAGTGTGATGTTCCAGTAGAAGGAAACAGTGTGATCTTATAGCAGTTGTTAACAGTGTGATATTACAGAAGTTAGTAATAGTGTGATGTTCCAGTAGAAGGAAACAGTGTGATCTTATAGCAGTTGTTAACAGTGTGATGTTACTGAAGTTAGCGACAGTGTGATGTTCCAGTAGAAGGAAACAGTGTGATCTTATAGCAGTTGTTAACAGTGTGATGTTACAGTAGTCAGCGACAGTGTGATGTTCCAGTAGAAGGAAACAGTGTGATCTTATAGCAGTTGTTAACAGTGTGATATTACAGAAGTTAGCGACAGTGTGATGTTCCAGTAGAAGGAAACAGTGTGATATTATAGCAGTTGTTAAAAAGGTGATGTTCTAGTAGAAGGAAACAGTTTGATCTTATTGCAGTTGTAAACAGTGTGATATTACAGTAGTTAGTAATAGTGTGATGTTCCAGTAGAAGGAAACAGTGTGATCTTATAGCAGTTGTTAACAGTGTGCTGTTACAGTAGTCAGCGACAGGGTGATGTTCCAGTAGAAGGAAATAGTGTGATCTTATAGCAGTTGTTAACAGTGTGATATTACAGAAGTTAGCGACAGTGTGATGTTCCAGTAGAAGGAAACAGTGTGATCTTATAGCAGTTGTTAACAGTGTGATATTACAGTAGTTAGTAACAGTGTGATGTTCCAGTAGAAGGAAACAGTGTGATATTATAGCAGTTGTTAACACTGTGATGTTACAGAAGTTAGCGACAGTGTGAGGTTCCAGTAGAAGGAAACAGTGTGATCTTATAGCAGTTGTTAACAGTGTGATGTTCCAGTAGAAGGAAACAGTGTGATATTATAGCAGTTGTTAACAGTGTGATGTTACAGAAGTTAGCAACAGTGTGACGTTCCAGTAGAAGGAAACAGTGTGATCTTATAGCAGTTGTTAACAGTGTGATGTTACAGAAGCTAGCGACAGTGTGATGTTCCAGTAGAAGGAAACAGTGTGATCTTATAGCAGTTGTTAACAGTGTGATATTACAGAAGTTAGCGACAGTGTGATGTTCCAGTAAAAGGAAACAGTGTGATCTCATAGCAGTTGTTAACAGTGTGATATTACAGAAGTTAGTAATAGTGTGATGTTCCAGTAGAAGGAAACAGTGTGATCTTATTGCAGTTGTTAAGAGTGTGATATTACAGAAGTTAGCGACAGTGTGATGTTCCCATAGAAGGAAACAGTGTGATCTTATAGCAGTTGTTAACAGTGAGATGTTACAGTAGTTAGTAATAGTGTGATGTTCCAGTAGAAGGAAACAGTGTGATATTATAGCAGTTGTTAACAGTGTGATGCTACAGAAGTTAGCGACAGTGTGATGTTCCAGTACAAGGAAACAGTGTTATCTTATAGCAGTTGTTAACAGTGTGATATTACTGAAGTTAGCGACAGTGTGATGTTCCAGTAGAAGGAAACAGTGTGATCTTATTGCAGTTGTTAAAAGTGTGATGTTCCAGTAGAAGGAAACAGTGTGATCTTATAGCAGTTGTTAACAGTGTGATATTACAGTAGTTAGTAATAGTGTGATGTTCCAGTAGAAGGAAACAGTGTGATCTTATAGCAGTTGTTAACAGTGTGATGTTCTAGTAGAAGGAAACAGTGTGATCTTATAGCAGTTGTTAACAGTGTGATATTACAGTAGTTAGTAATAGTGTGATGTTCCAGTAGAAGGAAACAGTGTGATCTTATAGCAGTTGTTAACAGTGTGATGTTACAGTTGTCAGTGACAGTGTGATGTTCCAGTAGAAGGAAACAGTGTGATCTTATAGCAGTTGTTAACAGTGTGATTTTACAGAAGTTAGTAATAGTGTGATGTTCCATTAGAAGGAAATAGTGTGATCTTATAGCAATTGTTAACAGTGTGATGTTACTGAAGTTAGCGACAGTGTGATGTTCCAGTAGAAGGAAACAGTGTGATCTTATAGCACTTGTTAACAGTGTGATGTTACAGAAGCTAGCGACAGTGTGATGTTCCAGTAGAAGGAAACAGTGTGATCTTATAACAGTTGTTAACAATGTGATATT
Source organism: Homarus gammarus (assembly GCA_958450375.1). Classification (NCBI taxonomy): domain Eukaryota; kingdom Metazoa; phylum Arthropoda; class Malacostraca; order Decapoda; family Nephropidae; genus Homarus; species Homarus gammarus. Next base: position 617,293 of record CAUDMG010003755.1, read on the forward strand.
ACAGAAGTTAGCGACAGTGTGATGTTCTAGTAGAAGGAAACAGTGTGATCTTATAGCAGTTGTTAACAGTGTGATATTACAGTAGTTAGTAATAGTGTGATGTTCCAGTAGAAGGAAACAGTGTGATATTATAGCAGTTGTTAACAAGGTGATGTTCTAGTAGAAGGAAACAGTGTGATCTTATTGCAGTTGTTAACAGTGTGATATTACAGTAGTTAGTAATAGTGTGATGTTCCAGTAGAAGGAAACAGTGTGATCTTATAGCAGTTGTTAACAGTGTGCTGTTACAGTAGTCAGCGACAGTGTGATGTTCCAGTAGAAGGAAATAGTGTGATCTTATAGCAGTTGTTAACAGTGTGATATTACAGAAGTTAGCGACAGTGTGATGTTCCAGTAGAAGGAAACAGTGTGATCTTATAGCAGTTGTTAACAGTGTGATATTACAGTAGTTAGTAACAGTGTGATGTTCCAGTAGAAGGAAACAGTGTGATATTATAGCAGTTGTTAACACTGTGATGTTACAGAAGTTAGCGACAGTGTGAGGTTCCAGTAGAAGGAAACAGTGTGATCTTATAGCAGTTGTTAACAGTGTGATGTTCCAGTAGAAGGAAACAGTGTGATCTTATAGCAGTTGTTAACAGTGTGATGTTACAGAAGTTAGCAACAGTGTGACGTTCCAGTAGAAGGAAACAGTGTGATCTTATAGCAGTTGTTAACAGTGTGATGTTACAGAAGCTAGCGACAGTGTGATGTTCCAGTAGAAGGAAACAGTGTGATCTTATAGCAGTTGTTAACAGTGTGATATTACAGAAGTTAGCGACAGTGTGATGTTCCAGTAAAAGGAAACAGTGTGATCTCATAGCAGTTGTTAACAGTGTGATATTACAGTAGTTTGTAATAGTGTGATGTTCCAGTAGAAGGAAACTGTGATATTATAGCAGTTGTTAACACTGTGATGTTACAGAAGTTAGCGACAGTGTGAGGTTCCAGTAGAAGGAAACAGTGTGATCTTATTGCAGTTGTTAAGAGTGTGATATTACAGAAGTTAGCGACAGTGTGATGTTCCCATAGAAGGAAACAGTGTGATCTTATAGCAGTTGTTAACAGTGAGATGTTACAGTAGTTAGTAATAGTGTGATGTTCCAGTAGAAGGAAACAGTGTGATATTATAGCAGTTGTTAACAGTGTGATGTTACAGAAGTTAGCGACAGTGTGATGTTCCAGTACAAGGAAACAGTGTTATCTTATAGCAGTTGTTAACAGTGTGATACTACTGAAGTTAGCGACAGTGTGATGTTCCAATAGAAGGAAACAGTGTGATCTTATTGCAGTTGTTAACAGTGTGATGTTCCAGTAGAAGGAAACAGTGTGATCTCATAGCAGTTGTTAACAGTGTGATATTACAGAAGTTAGCGACAGTGTGATGTTCCAGTAGAAGGAAACAGTGTGACCTTATAGGAGTTGTTAACAGTGAGATGTTACAGTAGTTAGTAATAGTGTGATGTTCCAGTAGAAGAAAACAGTGTGATATTATAGCAGTTGTTAACAGTGTGATGTTACAGAAGTTAGCGACAGTGTGATGTTCCAGTACAAGGAAACAGTGTTATCTTATAGCAGTTGTTAACAGTGTGATATTACTGAAGTTAGCGACAGTGTGATGTTCCAGTAGAAGGAAACAGTGTGATCTTATTGCAGTTATTAACAGTGTGATGCTCCAGTAGAAGGAAACAGTGTGATCTTATAGCAGTTGTTAATAGTGTGATATTACAGTAGTTAGTAATAGTCTGATGTTCCAGTAGAAGGAAACAGTGTGATCTTATAGCAGTTGTTAACAGTGTGATATTACAGTAGTTAGTAATAGTGTGATGTTCCAGTAGAAGGAAATAGTGTGATCTTATAGCAGTTGTTAACAGTGTGATGTTCTATTAGAAGGAAACAGTGTGAGCTTATAGCAGTTGTTAACAGTGTGATGTTCCAGTACAAGGAAACAGTGTTTTCTTATAACAGTTGTTAACAGTGTGATATTACTGAAGTTAGCGACAGTGTGATGTTCCAGTAGAAGGAAACAGTGTGATCTTATTGCAGTTGTTAAAAGTGTGATGTTCCAGTAGAAGGAAACAGTGTGATCTTATAGCAGTTGTTAACAGTGTGATATTACAGTAGTTAGTAATAGTGTGATGTTCCAGTAGAAGGAAACAGTGTGATCTTATAGCAGTTGTTAACAGTGTGATGTTCTAGTAGAAGGAAACAGTGTGATCTTATAGCAGTTGTTAACAGTGTGATATTACAGTAGTTAGTAATAGTGTGATGTTCCAGTAGAAGAAAACAGTGTGATCTTATAGCAGTTGTTAACAGTGTGATGTTACAGTAGTTAGCGACAGTGTGATGTTCCAGTAGAAGGAAACAGTGTGATCTTATAGCAGTTGTTAACAGTGTGATGTTACAGTTGTCAGTGACAGTGTGATGTTCCAATAGAAGGAAACAGTGTGATCTTATAGCAGTTGTTAACAGTGTGATATTACAGAAGTTAGCGACAGTGTGATGTTCCAGTAGAAGGAAACAGTGTGATCTTATAGCAGTTGTTAACAGTGTGATATTACAGTAGTTTGTAATAGTGTGATGTTCCAGTAGAAGGAAACAGTGTGATATTACAGTAGTTAGTAAAAGTGTGATGTTCCAGTAGAAGGAAAGAGTGTGATCTTATAGCAGTTGTTAACAGTGAGATGTTACAGTAGTTAGTAATGGTGTGATGTTCCAGTGGAAGGAAACAGTGTGATCTTATAGCAGTTGTTAACAGTGTGATGTTCCAGTAGAAGGAAACAGTGTGATCTTATAGCAGTTGTTAACACTGAGATGTTACAGTAGTGAGTAATAGTGTGATGTTCCAGTAGAAGGAAACAGTGTGATATTATAGCAGTTGTTAACAGTGTGATGTTACAGAAGTTAACGACAGTGTGATGTTCCAGTACAAGGAAATAGTGTTATCTTATAACAGTTGTTAACAGTGTGATATTACTGAAGTTAGCGACAGTGTGATGTTCCAGTAGAAGGAAACAGTGTGATCTTATTGCAGTTGTTAAAAGTGTGATGTTCCAGTAGAAGGAAACAGTGTGATCTTATAGCAGTTGTTAACAGTGTGATATTACAGTAGTTAGTAAGAGTGTGATGTTCCAGTAGAAGGAAACAGTGTGATCTTATAGCAGTTGTTAACAGTGTGATGTTCTAGTAGAAGGAAACAGTGTGATCTTATAGCAGTTGTTAACAGTGTGATATTACAGTAGTTAGTAATAGTGTGATGTTCCAGTAGAAGGAAACAGTGTGATCTTATAGCAGTTGTTAACAGTGTGATGTTACAGTAGTTAGCGACAGTGTGATGTTCCAGTAGAAGGAAACAGTGTGATCTTATAGCAGTTGTTAACAGTGTGATGTTACAGTTGTCAGTGACAGTGTGATGTTCCAGTAGAAGGAAACAGTGTGATCTTATAGCAGTTGTTAACAGTGTGATATTACAGAAGTTAGTAATAGTGTGATGTTCCAGTAGAAGGAAACAGTGTGATCTAATAGCAATTGTTAACAGTGTGATGTTACAGAAGTTAGCGACAGTGTGATGTTCCAGTAGAAGGAAACAGTGTGATCTTATAGCACTTGTTAACGGTGTGATATTACCATAGTTAGTAATAGTGTGATGTTCCAGTAGAAGAAAACAGTGTGATCTTATAGCAGTTGTTAACAGTGTGATGTTCTAGTAGAAGGAAACAGTGTGATCTTATAGCAGTTGTTAACAGTGTGATATTACAGTAGTTAGTAATAGTGTGATGTTCCAGTAGAAGGAAACAGTGTGATCTTATTGCAGTTGTTAACAGTTTGATGTTCTAGTAGAAGGAAACAGTGTGATCTTATAGCAGTTGTTAACAGTGTGATATTACAGTAATTAGTAATAGTGTGATGTTCCAGTAGAAGGAAACAGTGTGATCTTATAGCAGTTGTTAACAGTGTGATGTTACAGTAGTTAGCGACAGTGTGATCTTATAGCAGTTGTTAACAGTGTAATGTTACAGAAGTTAGAGACAGTGTGATGTTCCAGTAGAAGGAAACAGTGTGATCTTATAGCAGTTGTTAACAGTGTGATGTTACAGAAGTTAACGACAGTGTGATGTTCCAGTAGAAGGAAACAGTGTGATCTTATAGCAGTTGTTAACAGTGTGATGTTACAGTAGTTAGTAATAGTGTGATGTTCCAGTAGAAGGAAACAGTGTGATCTTATAGCAGTTGTTAACAGTGTGATGTTACAGAAGTTAGCGACAGTGTGATGTTCCAGTAGAAGGAAACAGTGTGATCTTATAGCAGTTGTTAACAGTGTGATATTACAGAAGTTAGCGACAGTGTGATGTTCCAGTAGAAGGAAACAGTGTGATCTTATAGCAGTTGTTAACAGTGTGATATACAGTAGTTAGTAACAGTGTGATGTTCCAGTAGAAGGAAACAGTGTGATCTTATAGCAGTTGTTAACAGTGTGATATCACAGTAGTTAGTAAAAGTGTGATGTTCCAGTAGAAGGAAAGAGTGTGATCTTATCACCGTTGTTATCAGTGTGATGTTCTAGTAGAAGGAAACAGTGTGATCTTATAGCAGTTGTTAACAGTGTGATATTACTGTAGTTAGTAATAGTGTGATGTTCCAGTAGAAGGAAACAGTGTGATCTTATAGCAGTTGTTAACAGTGTGATGTTCTAGTAGAAGGAAACAGTGTGATCTTATAGCAGTTGTTAACAGTGTGATATTACAGTAGTTAGTAATAGTGTGATGTTCCAGTAGAAGGAAACAGTGTGATCTTATAGCAGTTGTTAACAGTGTGATGTTACAGTAGTTAGCGACAGTGTGATCTTATAGCAGTTGTTAACAGTGTAATGTTACAGAAGTTAGAGACAGTGTGATGTTCCAGTAGAAGGAAACAGTGTGATCTTATAGCAGTTGTTAACAGTGTGATGTTCCAGTAGAAGGAAACAGTGTGATCTTATAGCAGTTGTTAACAGTGAGATGTTACAGTAGTTAGTAATAGTGTGATGTTCCAGTAGAAGGAAACAGTGTGATATTATAGCAGTTGTTAACAGTGTGATGTTACAGAAGTTAGCGACAGTGTGATGTTCCAGTACAAGGAAACAGTGTTATCTTATAGCAGTTGTTAACAGTGTGATATTACTGAAGTTAGCGACAGTGTGATGTTCCAGTAGAAGGAAACAGTGTGATCTTATTGCAGTTGTTAAAAGTGTGATGTTCCAGTAGAAGGAAACAGTGTGATCTTATAGCAGTTGTTAACAGTGTGATATTACAGTAGTTAGTAATAGTGTGATGTTCCAGTAGAAGGAAACAGTGTGATCTTATAGCAGTTGTTAACAGTGTGATGTTCTAGTAGAAGGAAACAGTGTGATCTTATAGCAGTTGTTAACAGTGTGATATTACAGTAGTTAGTAAGAGTGTGATGTTCCAGTAGAAGGAAACAGTGTGATCTTATAGCAGTTGTTAACAGTGTGATGTTACAGTAGTCAGCGACAGTGTGATGTTCCAGTAGAAGGAAACAGTGTGATCTTATAGCAGTTGTTAACAGTGTGATATTACAGAAGTTAGCGACAGTGTGATGTTCCAGTAGAAGGAAACAGTGTGATCTTATAGCAGTTGTTAACAGTGTGATATTACAGTAGTTAGCAACAGTGTGACGTTCCAGTAGAAGGAAACAGTGTGATCTTATAGCAGTTGTTAACAGTGTGATGTTACAGAAGTTAGCGACAGTGTGATGTTCCAGTAGAAGGAAACAGTGTGATCTTATTGCAGTTGTTAACAGTGTGATGTTCCAGTAGAAGGAAACAGTGTGATCTTATAGCAGTTGTTAACAGTGTGATATTACAGTAGTTAGTAACAGTGTGATGTTCCAGTAGAAGGAAACAGTGTGATCTTATAGCAGTTGTTAACAGTGTGATGTTCTAGTAGAAGGAAACAGTGTGATCTTATAGCAGTTGTTAACAGTGTGATATTACAGTAGTTAGTAATAGTGTGATGTTCCAGTAGAAGGAAACAGTGTGATCTTATAGCAGTTGTTAACAGTGTGATGTTACAGTAGTTAGCGACAGTGTGATGTTCCAGTAGAAGGAAACAGTGTGATCTTATAGCAGTTGTTAACAGTGTGATGTTACAGTAGTTAGTGACAGTGTGATGTTCCAGTAGAAGGAAACAGTGTGATCTTATAGCAGTTGTTAACAGTGTGATATTACAGAAGTTAGTAATAGTGTGATGTTCCAGTAGAAGGAAACAGTGTGATCTTATAGCAGTTGTTAACAGTGTGATGTTACAGAAGTTAGCGACAGTGTGATGTTCCAGTAGAAGGAAACAGTGTGATCTTATAGCAGTTGTTAACAGTGTGATATTACAGTAGTTAGTAATAGTGTGATGTTCCAGTAGAAGGAAACAGTGTGATCTTATAGCAGTTGTTAACAGTGTGATGTTCTAGTAGAAGGAAACAGTGTGATCTTATAGCAGTTGTTAACAGTGTGATATTACAGTAGTTAGTAATAGTGTGATGTTCCAGTAGAAGGAAACAGTGTGATCTTATAGCAGTTGTTAACAGTGTGATGTTCTAGTAGAAGGAAACAGTGTGATCTTATAGCAGTTGTTAACAGTGTGATATTACAGTAGTTAGTAATAGTGTGATGTTCCAGTAGAAGGAAACAGTGTGATCTTATAGCAGTTGTTAACAGTGTGATGTTACAGTAGTTAGTAAAAGTGTGATCTTATAGCAGTTGTTAACAGTGTGATGTTACAGAAGTTAGAGACAGTGTGATGTTCCAGTAGAAGGAAACAGTGTGATCTTATAGCAGTTGTTAACAGTGTGATGTTCTAGTAGAAGGAAACAGTGTGATCTTATAGCAGTTGTTAACAGTGTGATATTACAGTAGTTAGTAATAGTGTGATGTTCCAGTAGAAGGAAACAGTGTGATCTTATAGCAGTTGTTAACAGTGTGATGTTACAGTAGTTAGCGACAGTGTGATGTTCCAGTAGAAGGAAACAGTGTGATCTTATAGCAGTTGTTAACAGTGTGATATTACAGTAGTTAGCGACAGTGTGATGTTCCAGTAGAAGGAAACAGTGTGATCTTATAGCAGTTGTTAACAGTGTGATTTACAGAGTTAGTCACAGTGTGATGTTCCAGTAGAAGGAAACAGTGTGATCTTATAGCAGTTGTTAACAGTGTGATGTTACAGAAGTTAGCGACAGTGTGATGTTCCAGTAGAAGGAAACAGTGTGATCTTATAGCAGTTGTTAACAGTGTGATGTTACAGTAGTTAGCGACAGTGTGATGTTCCAGTAGAAGGAAACAGTGTGATCTTATAGCAGTTGTTAACAGTGTGATGTTACAGTAGTTAGCGACAGTGTGATGTTCCAGTAGAAGGAAACAGTGTGATCTTATAGCAGTTGTTAACAGTGTGATATTACAGTAGTTAGCGACAGTGTGATGTTCCAGTAGAAGGAAACAGTGTGATCTTATAGCAGTTGTTAACAGTGTGATGTTCCAGTAGAAGGAAACAGTGTGATCTTATAGCAGTTGTTAACAGTGTGATATTACAGAAGTTAGCGACAGTGTGATGTTCCAGTAGAAGGAAACAGTGTGATCTTATAGCAGTTGTTAACAGTGTGATGTTACAGTAGTTAGTAATAGTGTGATGTTCCAGTAGAAGGAAACAGTGTGATCTTATAGCAGTTGTTAACAGTGTGATGTTCCAGTAGAAGGAAACAGTGTGATCTTATAGCAGTTGTTAACAGTGTGATATTACAGTAGTTAGTAACAGTGTGATGTTCCAGTAGAAGGAAACAGTGTGATCTTATAGCAGTTGTTAACAGTGTGATGTTCCAGTAGAAGGAAACAGTGTGATCTTATAGCAGTTGTTAACAGTGTGATGTTACAGAAGTTAGCGACAGTGTGATGTTCCAGTAGAAGGAAACAGTGTGATCTTATAGCAGTTGTTAACAGTGTGATATTACAGAAGTTAGCGACAGTGTGATGTTCCAGTAGAAGGAAACAGTGTGATCTTATAGCAGTTGTTAACAGTGTGATATTACAGTAGTTAGTAATAGTGTGATGTTCCAGTAGAAGGAAACAGTGTGATCTTATAGCAGTTGTTAACAGTGTGATGTTCAGTAGAAGGAAACAGTGTGATCTTATAGCAGTTGTTAACAGTGTGATATTACAGTAGTTAGTAATAGTGTGATGTTCCAGTAGAAGGAAACAGTGTGATCTTATAGCAGTTGTTAACAGTGTGATGTTCCAGTAGAAGGAAACAGTGTGATCTTATAGCAGTTGTTAACAGTGTGATATTACAGTAGTTAGTACAGTGTGATGTTCCAGTAGAAGGAAACAGTGTGATCTTATAGCAGTTGTTAACAGTGTGATGTTACAGACGTTAGCGACAGTGTGATGTTCCAGTAGAAGGAAACAGTGTGATCTTATAGCAGTTGTTAACAGTGTGATGTTACAGAAGTTAGCGACAGTGTGATGTTCCAGTAGAAGGAAACAGTGTGATCTTATAGCAGTTGTTAACAGTGTGATGTTACAGAAGTTAGCGACAGTGTGATGTTCCAGTAGAAGGAAACAGTGTGATCTTATAGCAGTTGTTAACAGTGTGATATTACAGTAGTTAGTAATAGTGTGATGTTCCAGTAGAAGGAAACAGTGTGATCTTATAGCAGTTGTTAACAGTGTGATATTACAGTAGTTAGCGACAGTGTGATGTTCCAGTAGAAGGAAACAGTGTGATCTTATAGCAGTTGTTAACAGTGTGATGTTACAGAAGTTAGCGACAGTGTGATGTTCCAGTAGAAGGAAACAGTGTGATCTTATAGCAGTTGTTAACAGTGTGATATTACAGTAGTTAGACAGTGTGATGTTCCAGTAGAAGGAAACAGTGTGATCTTATAGCAGTTGTTAACAGTGTGATGTTACAGAAGTTAGCGACAGTGTGATGTTCCAGTAGAAGGAAACAGTGTGATCTTATAGCAGTTGTTAACAGTGTGATGTTACAGTAGTTAGTAATAGTGTGATGTTCCAGTAGAAGGAAACAGTGTGATATTATAGCAGTTGTTAACAGTGTGATGTTACAGAAGTTAGCGACAGTGTGATGTTCCAGTACAAGGAAACAGTGTGATCTTATAGCAGTTGTTAACAGTGTGATATTACAGAAGTTAGCGACAGTGTGATGTTCCAGTAGAAGGAAACAGTGTGATCTTATTGCAGTTGTTAACAGTGTGATGTTCCAGTAGAAGGAAACAGTGTGATCTTATAGCAGTTGTTAACAGTGTGATATTACAGTAGTTAGTAAAGTGTGATGTTCCAGTAGAAGGAAACAGTGTGATCTTATAGCAGTTGTTAACAGTGTGATGTTACAGTAGTTAGTAACAGTGTGATGTTCCAGTAGAAGGAAACAGTGTGATCTTATAGCAGTTGTTAACAGTGTGATATTACAGAAGTTAGCGACAGTGTGATGTTCCAGTAGAAGGAAACAGTGTGATCTTATTGCAGTTGTTAACAGTGTGATGTTCCAGTAGAAGGAAACAGTGTGATCTTATAGCAGTTGTTAACAGTGTGATATTACAGTAGTTAGTAATAGTGTGATGTTCCAGTAGAAGGAAACAGTGTGATCTTATAGCAGTTGTTAACAGTGTGATGTTCCAGTAGAAGGAAACAGTGTGATCTTATAGCAGTTGTTAACAGTGTGATATTACAGTAGTTAGTAACAGTGTGATGTTCCAGTAGAAGGAAACAGTGTGATCTTATAGCAGTTGTTAACAGTGTGATGTTACAGTAGTTAGTAAAAGTGTAATGTTATAGCAGTCGGAAACAATGTGATATTACAGCAGTTAGACAGTGTGATGTTCCAGTAGAAGGAAACAGTGTGATCTTATAGCAGTTGTTAACAGTGTGATGTTACAGAAGTTAGCGACAGTGTGATGTTCCAGTAGAAGGAAACAGTGTGATCTTATAGCAGTTGTTAACAGTGTGATATTACAGAAGTTAGAGACAGTGTGATGTTCCAGTAGAAGGAAACAGTGTGATCTTATAGCAGTTGTTAACAGTGTGATGTTACAGAAGTTAGCGACAGTGTGATGTTCCAGTAGAAGGAAACAGTGTGATCTTATAGCAGTTGTTAACAGTGTGATGTTCAGTAGAAGGAACCAGTGTGATCTTATAGCAGTTGTTAACAGTGTGATTTTACAGTAGTTAGCGACAGTGTGATGTTCCAGTAGAAGGAAACAGTGTGATCTTATAGCAGTTGTTAACAGTGTGATATTACAGAAGTTAGCGACAGTGTGATGTTCCAGTAGAAGGAAACAGTGTGATCTTATAGCAGTTGTTAACAGTGTGATGTTACAGTAGTTAGCGACAGTGTGATGTTCCAGTAGAAGGAAACAGTGTGATCTTATAGCAGTTGTTAACAGTGTGATGTTACAGAAGTTAGCGACAGTGTGATGTTCCAGTAGAAGGAAACAGTGTGATCTTATAGCAGTTGTTAACAGTGTGATGTTACAGAAGTTAGCGACAGTGTGATGTTCCAGTAGAAGGAAACAGTGTGATCTTATAGCAGTTGTTAACAGTGTGATATTACAGAAGTTAGCGACAGTGTGATGTTCCAGTAGAAGGAAACAGTGTGATCTTATAGCAGTTGTTAACAGTGTGATGTTCCAGTAGAAGGAAACAGTGTGATCTTATAGCAGTTGTTAACAGTGTGATATTACAGAAGTTAGCGACAGTGTGATGTTCCAGTAGAAGGAAACAGTGTGATCTTATAGCAGTTGTTAACAGTGTGATATTACAGTAGTTAGTAATAGTGTGATGTTCCAGTAGAAGGAAACAGTGTGATCTTATAGCAGTTGTTAACAGTGTGATGTTCCAGTAGAAGGAAACAGTGTGATCTTATAGCAGTTGTTAACAGTGTGATATTACAGTAGTTAGTAATAGTGTGATGTTCCAGTAGAAGGAAACAGTGTGATCTTATAGCAGTTGTTAACAGTGTGATGTTCCAGTAGAAGGAAACAGTGTGATCTTATAGCAGTTGTTAACAGTGTGATGTTACAGAAGTTACCGACAGTGTGATGTTCCAGTAGAAGGAAACAGTGTGATCTTATAGCAGTTGTTAACAGTGTGATGTTACAGAAGTTAGCGACAGTGTGATGTTCCAGTAGAAGGAAACAGTGTGATCTTATAGCAGTTGTTAACAGTGTGATATTACAGTAGTTAGTAATAGTGTGATGTTCCAGTAGAAGGAAACAGTGTGATCTTATAGCAGTTGTTAACAGTGTGATGTTCCAGTAGAAGGAAACAGTGTGATCTTATAGCAGTTGTTAACAGTGTGATATTACAGTAGTTAGTAATAGTGTGATGTTCCAGTAGAAGGAAACAGTGTGATCTTATAGCAGTTGTTAACAGTGTGATATTCCAGTAGAAGGAAACAGTGTGATCTTATAGCAGTTGTTAACAGTGTGATATTACAGTAGTTAGTAACAGTGTGATGTTCCAGTAGAAGGAAACAGTGTGATCTTATAGCAGTTGTTAACAGTGTGATGTTACAGAAGTTAGCGACAGTGTGATGTTCCAGTAGAAGGAAACAGTGATGATCTTATAGCAGTTGTTAACAGTGTGATGATACTGTAGTTAGTAAAAGTGTAATGTTATAGCAGTTGGAAACAATGTGATATTACAGAAGTTAGCGACAGTATGATGTTCCAGTAAAAGGAAACAGTGTGATCTTATAGCAGTTGTTAACAGTGTGATGTTACAGAAGTTAGCGACAGTGTGATGTTCCAGTAGAAGGAAACAGTGTGATCTTATAGCAGTTGTTAACAGTGTGATATTACAGAAGTTAGAGACAGTGTGATGTTCCAGTAGAAGGAAACAGTGTGATCTTATAGCAGTTGTTAACAGTGTGATGTTACAGAAGTTAGCGACAGTGTGATGTTCCAGTAGAAGGAAACAGTGTGATCTTATAGCAGTTGTTAACAGTGTGATGTTACAGTAGAAGGAAACAGTGTGATCTTATAGCAGTTGTTAACAGTGTGATATTACAGAAGTTAGCGACAGTGTGATGTTCCAGTAGAAGGAAACAGTGTGATCTTATAGCAGTTGTTAACAGTGTGATGTTACAGAAGTTAGCGACAGTGTGATGTTCCAGTAGAAGGAAACAGTGTGATCTTATAGCAGTTGTTAACAGTGTGATGATACTGTAGTTAGTAAAAGTGTAATGTTATAGCAGTTGGAAACAATGTGATATTACAGAAGTTAGCGACAGTATGATGTTCCAGTAGAAGGAAACAGTGTGATCTTATAGCAGTTGTTAACAGTGTGATGTTACAGAAGTTAGCAACAGTGTGATGTTCCAGTAGAAGGAAACAGTGTGATCTTATAGCAGTTGTTAACAGTGTGATGTTACAGAAGTTAGCGACAGTGTGATGTTCCAGTAGAAGGAAACAGTGTGATCTTATAGCAGTTGTTAACAGTGTGATATTACAGAAGTTAGCGACAGTGTGATGTTCCAGTAGAAGGAAACAGTGTGATCTTATAGCAGTTGTTAACAGTGTGATGTTACAGTAGTTAGTAATAGTGTGATGTTCCAGTAGAAGGAAACAGTGTGATCTTATAGCAGTTGTTAACAGTGTGATGTTCCAGTAGAAGGAAACAGTGTGATCTTATAGCAGTTGTTAACAGTGTGATATTACAGTAGTTAGTAATAGTGTGATGTTCCAGTAGAAGGAAACAGTGTGATCTTATAGCAGTTGTTAACAGTGTGATGTTCCAGTAGAAGGAAACAGTGTGATCTTATAGCAGTTGTTAACAGTGTGATATTACAGTAGTTAGTAACAGTGTGATGTTCCAGTAGAAGGAAACAGTGTGATCTTATAGCAGTTGTTAACAGTGTGATGTTACAGTAGTTAGTAACAGTGTGATGTTCCAGTAGAAGGAAACAGTGTGATCTTATAGCAGTTGTTAACAGTGTGATGTTACAGAAGTTAGCGACAGTGTGATGTTCCAGTAGAAGGAAACAGTGTGATCTTATAGCAGTTGTTAACAGTGTGATGTTACAGAAGTTAGCGACAGTGTGATGTTCCAGTAGAAGGAAACAGTGTGATCTTATAGCAGTTGTGTTACAGAGTTAGACAGTGTGATGTTCCAGTAGAAGGAAACAGTGTGATCTTATAGCAGTTGTTAACAGTGTGATATTACAGAAGTTAGCGACAGTGTGATGTTCCAGTAGAAGGAAACAGTGTGATCTTATAGCAGTTGTTAACAGTGTGATGTTACAGAAGTTAGCGACAGTGTGATGTTCCAGTAGAAGGAAACAGTGTGATCTTATAGCAGTTGTTAACAGTGTGATGTTACAGAAGTTAGCGACAGTGTGATGTTCCAGTAGAAGGAAACAGTGTGATCTTATAGCAGTTGTTAACAGTGTGATGTTACAGTAGTTAGCGACAGTGTGATGTTCCAGTAGAAGGAAACAGTGTGATCTTATAGCGTACAGTGTGTAGTTAGACAGTGTGATGTTCCAGTAGAAGGAAACAGTGTGATCTTATAGCAGTTGTTAACAGTGTGATATTACAGAAGTTAGCGACAGTGTGATGTTCCAGTAGAAGGAAACAGTGTGATCTTATAGCAGTTGTTAACAGTGTGATGTTACAGTAGTTAGCGACAGTGTGATGTTCCAGTAGAAGGAAACAGTGTGATCTTATAGCAGTTGTTAACAGTGTGATGTTACAGTAGTTAGTAACAGTGTGATGTTCCAGTAGAAGGAAACAGTGTGATCTTATAGCAGTTGTTAACAGTGTGATATTACAGAAGTTAGCGACAGTGTGATGTTCCAGTAGAAGGAAACAGTGTGATCTTATTGCAGTTGTTAACAGTGTGATGTTCCAGTAGAAGGAAACAGTGTGATCTTATAGCAGTTGTTAACAGTGTGATATTACAGTAGTTAGCGACAGTGTGATGTTCCAGTAGAAGGAAACAGTGTGATCTTATAGCAGTTGTTAACAGTGTGATGTTACAGTAGTTAGCGACAGTGTGATGTTCCAGTAGAAGGAAACAGTGTGATCTTATAGCAGTTGTTAACAGTGTGATGTTCCAGTAGAAGGAAACAGTGTGATCTTATAGCAGTTGTTAACAGTGTGATGTTACAGAAGTTAGAACAGTGTGATGTTCCAGTAGAAGGAAACAGTGTGATCTTATAGCAGTTGTTAACAGTGTGATGTTACAGTAGTCAGCGACAGTGTGATGTTCCAGTAGAAGGAAACAGTGTGATCTTATAGCAGTTGTTAACAGTGTGATGTTACAGAAGTTAGCGACAGTGTGATGTTCCAGTAGAAGGAAACAGTGTGATCTTATAGCAGTTGTTAACAGTGTGATATTACAGTAGTTAGCGACAGTGTGATGTTCCAGTAGAAGGAAACAGTGTGATCTTATAGCAGTTGTTAACAGTGTGATGTTACAGTAGTTAGCTACAGTGTGATGTTCCAGTAGAAGGAAACAGTGTGATCTTATAGCAGTTGTTAACAGTGTGATGTTACAGAAGTTACCGACAGTGTGATGTTCCAGTAGAAGGAACAGTGTGATCTTATAGCAGTTGTTAACAGTGTGATATTACAGTAGTTAGTAACAGTGTGATGTTCCAGTAGAAGGAAACAGTGTGATCTTATAGCAGTTGTTAACAGTGTGATGTTACAG
>CAUDMG010003756.1:0-10000 GCA_958450375.1 Homarus gammarus
ATTCTAAAAATCATTTGAACATTTTCTAAAAGCCATTTGAACAAGTTATAATCAAGATATCAAATTTTGGTTAACAGATCCTGAAGCAGCACATTCAGGAGTACCTATACTGAAATTTTGAACAAAATCCATTTTTTGGCCGAAATGATAAAATTGTAAGTCTAAAGCCTTAAAGGATTTTTGGCCAAAAATACGTTTTCTCTCTGAACTAAAATTTAATGTGCCTAACTATTTAAGTACATCCAGAATAATACACAAGCACCAAGAAATGACCTCGAAAACCCATAAGTGGCGAGTAATTAGCATTGCAAAAGTAATTAAAATATTCTAAAAATCATTTGAACATTTTCTAAAAGCCATTTGAACAAGTTATAATCAAGATATCAAATTTTGGTTAACAGATCCTTAAGCAGCACATTCAGGAGTACCTATACTGAAATTTTGAACAAAATCCATTTTTTGGCCGAAATGACGAAAATTGTAAGTCTAAAGCCTTAAAGGATTTTTGGCCAAAAATACGTTTTCTCTCTGAACTAAAATTTAATGTGCCTAACTATTTAAGTACATCCAGAATAATACACAAGCACCAAGAAATGACCTCGAAAACCCATAAGTGGCGAGTAATTAGCATTGCAAAAGTAATTAAAATATTCTAAAAATCATTTGAACATTTTCTAAAAGCCATTTGAACAAGTTATAATCAAGATATCAAATTTTGGTTAACAGATCCTTAAGCAGCACATTCAGGAGTACCTATACTGAAATTTTGAACAAAATCCATTTTTTGGCCGAAATGACGAAAATTGTAAGTCTAAAGCCTTAAAGGATTTTTGGCCAAAAATACGTTTTCTCTCTGAACTAAAATTTAATGTGCCTAACTATTTAAGTACATCCAGAATAATACACAAGCACCAAGAAATGACCTCGAAAACCCATAAGTGGCGAGTAATTAGCATTGCAAAAGTAATTAAAATATTCTAAAAATCATTTGAACATTTTCTAAAAGCCATTTGAACAAGTTATAATCAAGATATCAAATTTTGGTTAACAGATCCTTAAGCAGCACATTCAGGAGTACCTATACTGAAATTTTGAACAAAATCCATTTTTTGGCCGAAATGACGAAAATTGTAAGTCTAAAGCCTTAAAGGATTTTTGGCCAAAAATACGTTTTCTCTCTGAACTAAAATTTAATGTGCCTAACTATTTAAGTACATCCAGAATAATACACAAGCACCAAGAAATGACCTCGAAAACCCATAAGTGGCGAGTAATTAGCATTGCAAAAGTAATTAAAATATTCTAAAAATCATTTGAACATTTTCTAAAAGCCATTTGAACAAGTTATAATCAAGATATCAAATTTTGGTTAACAGATCCTTAAGCAGCACATTCAGGAGTACCTATACTGAAATTTTGAACAAAATCCATTTTTTGGCCGAAATGACGAAAATTGTAAGTCTAAAGCCTTAAAGGATTTTTGGCCAAAAATACGTTTTCTCTCTGAACTAAAATTTAATGTGCCTAACTATTTAAGTACATCCAGAATAATACACAAGCACCAAGAAATGACCTCGAAAACCCATAAGTGGCGAGTAATTAGCATTGCAAAAGTAATTAAAATATTCTAAAAATCATTTGAACATTTTCTAAAAGCCATTTGAACAAGTTATAATCAAGATATCAAATTTTGGTTAACAGATCCTTAAGCAGCACATTCAGGAGTACCTATACTGAAATTTTGAACAAAATCCATTTTTTGGCCGAAATGACGAAAATTGTAAGTCTAAAGCCTTAAAGGATTTTTGGCCAAAAATACGTTTTCTCTCTGAACTAAAATTTAATGTGCCTAACTATTTAAGTACATCCAGAATAATACACAAGCACCAAGAAATGACCTCGAAAACCCATAAGTGGCGAGTAATTAGCATTGCAAAAGTAATTAAAATATTCTAAAAATCATTTGAACATTTTCTAAAAGCCATTTGAACAAGTTATAATCAAGATATCAAATTTTGGTTACAGATCCTTAAGCAGCACATTCAGGAGTACCTATACTGAAATTTTGAACAAAATCCATTTTTTGGCCGAAATGACGAAAATTGTAAGTCTAAAGCCTTAAAGGATTTTTGGCCAAAAATACGTTTTCTCTCTGAACTAAAATTTAATGTGCCTAACTATTTAAGTACATCCAGAATAATACACAAGCACCAAGAAATGACCTCGAAAACCCATAAGTGGCGAGTAATTAGCATTGCAA
Source organism: Homarus gammarus (assembly GCA_958450375.1). NCBI lineage: Eukaryota > Metazoa > Arthropoda > Malacostraca > Decapoda > Nephropidae > Homarus > Homarus gammarus. The sequence continues at coordinate 2,261 of CAUDMG010003756.1, forward strand.
AAGTAATTAAAATATTCTAAAAATCATTTGAACATTTTCTAAAAGCCATTTGAACAAGTTATAATCAAGATATCAAATTTTGGTTAACAGATCCTTAAGCAGCACATTCAGGAGTACCTATACTGAAATTTTGAACAAAATCCATTTTTTGGCCGAAATGACGAAAATTGTAAGTCTAAAGCCTTAAAGGATTTTTGGCCAAAAATACGTTTTCTCTCTGAACTAAAATTTAATGTGCCTAACTATTTAAGTACATCCAGAATAATACACAAGCACCAAGAAATGACCTCGAAAACCCATAAGTGGCGAGTAATTAGCATTGCAAAAGTAATTAAAATATTCTAAAAATCATTTGAACATTTTCTAAAAGCCATTTGAACAAGTTATAATCAAGATATCAAATTTTGGTTAACAGATCCTTAAGCAGCACATTCAGGAGTACCTATACTGAAATTTTGAACAAAATCCATTTTTTGGCCGAAATGACAAAAATTGTAAGTCTAAAGCCTTAAAGGATTTTTGGCCAAAAATACGTTTTCTCTCTGAACTAAAATTTAATGTGCCTAACTATTTAAGTACATCCAGAATAATACACAAGCACCAAGAAATGACCTCGAAAACCCATAAGTGGCGAGTAATTAGCATTGCAAAAGTAATTAAAATATTCTAAAAATCATTTGAACATTTTCTAAAAGCCATTTGAACAAGTTATAATCAAGATATCAAATTTTGGTTAGCAGATCCTTAAGCAGCACATTCAGGAGTACCTATACTGAAATTTTGAACAAAATCCATTTTTTGGCCGAAATGACGAAAATTGTAAGTCTAAAGCCTTAAAGGATTTTTGGCCAAAAATACGTTTTCTCTCTGAACTAAAATTTAATGTGCCTAACTATTTAAGTACATCGAGAATAATACACAAGCACCAAGAAATGACCTCGAAAACCCATAAGTGGCGAGTAATTAGCATTGCAAAAGTAATTAAAATATTCTAAAAATCATTTGAACATTTTCTAAAAGCCATTTGAACAAGTTATAATCAAGATATCAAATTTTGGTTAACAGATCCTTAAGCAGCACATTCAGGAGTACCTATACTGAAATTTTGAACAAAATCCATTTTTTGGCCGAAATGACAAAAATTGTAAGTCTAAAGCCTTAAAGGATTTTTGGCCAAAAATACGTTTTCTCTCTGAACTAAAATTTAATGTGCCTAACTATTTAAGTACATCCAGAATAATACACAAGCACCAAGAAATGACCTCGAAAACCCATAAGTGGCGAGTAATTAGCATTGCAAAAGTAATTAAAATATTCTAAAAATCATTTGAACATTTTCTAAAAGCCATTTGAACAAGTTATAATCAAGATATCAAATTTTGGTTAACAGATCCTTAAGCAGCACATTCAGGAGTACCTATACTGAAATTTTGAACAAAATCCATTTTTTGGCCGAAATGACGAAAATTGTAAGTCTAAAGCCTTAAAGGATTTTTGGCCAAAAATACGTTTTCTCTCTGAACTAAAATTTAATGTGCCTAACTATTTAAGTACATCCAGAATAATACACAAGCACCAAGAAATGACCTCGAAAACCCATAAGTGGCGAGTAATTAGCATTGCAAAAGTAATTAAAATATTCTAAAAATCATTTGAACATTTTCTAAAAGCCATTTGAACAAGTTATAATCAAGATATCAAATTTTGGTTAGCAGATCCTTAAGCAGCACATTCAGGAGTACCTATACTGAAATTTTGAACAAAATCCATTTTTTGGCCGAAATGACGAAAATTGTAAGTCTAAAGCCTTAAAGGATTTTTGGCCAAAATACGTTTTCTCTCTGAACTAAAATTTAATGTGCCTAACTATTTAAGTACATCGAGAATAATACACAAGCACCAAGAAATGACCTCGAAAACCCATAAGTGGCGAGTAATTAGCATTGCAAAAGTAATTAAAATATTCTAAAAATCATTTGAACATTTTCTAAAAGCCATTTGAACAAGTTATAATCAAGATATCAAATTTTGGTTAACAGATCCTTAAGCAGCACATTCAGGAGTACCTATACTGAAATTTTGAACAAAATCCATTTTTTGGCCGAAATGACGAAAATTGTAAGTCTAAAGCCTTAAAGGATTTTTGGCCAAAAATACTTTTTCTCTCTGAACTAAAATTTAATGTGCCTAACTATTTAAGTACATCCAGAATAATACACAAGCACCAAGAAATGACCTCGAAAACCCATAAGTGGCGAGTAATTAGCATTGCAAAAGTAATTAAAATATTCTAAAAATCATTTGAACATTTTCTAAAAGCCATTTGAACAAGTTATAATCAAGATATCAAATTTTGGTTAACAGATCCTTAAGCAGCACATTCAGGAGTACCTATCAGGGCTGTGGAGTCGGAGTCGGAGTCGAGGAGTCGGAGGAAATTTCGGCTTGTGGAGTTGGAGTCGGAGTCGGTAAAATTGTCCAGACTCCGACTCCGACTGAAGCTATTCTGTTCCTAAGAACAAATATATGAACTCAGGCATATTCATTGCAGTGATTCCACTGATCCCACTAATTTTCTTAAATTATTAAAAGAATTTATTTCCATTTTATAAGCATTATTGTGAATTTATTGTAGCAGGCACAGTATAGCACTATAATTTTGGACGATAGTCTCTTCTTTACCATTTGAAATTTTGAATTATATCAAATTTTGTTTCGTTGAAAACTGCACAGAGGCTCTCAGCTACAAAACAATTAGCTACAACCTGTTTTTGGTGAGATTAAGGCAAATTTAATTTAATAACTTAATCATGTAAGGTTTATCCATTTTCCTTAATAAGGTATTCATTTCTTTAATGTACATTAATATATAACTTTACTTTAAAAGGAATTGTAGGATCATCTTTTAGATCCACATCAGATTATGAGCTTAAACAAAATTCATATGCTGAGATCGAACTTTTAGATATACATGTAAATGGTGTTTTCTAGTTAATATCTTGAATTCTTAATAAATTTATTTTTCTTTTGATTGAAACTTTGAAAGTCAAGCCTATCATCTTTTTGTAGTTCTTAAATATCGTCCAGATCATTAATAAAGCTGTAGCAGTATAGCCACGGTGTTTTACTTTTTACCTATGCAGGTTACAACATACAAATTACAATTAGGATGGTAGAAATAGTTGTTACAAATAGGCCAAGGAGTCGGAGTCGGAGTCGAAGGTTTTGTCTTCGACTCCACAGCCCTGGTTTTAGTCGCTAATCCGAACACAGAGCTTAAACATTTTCCCGCGTGCACTTTCAATGTACCTGAACTAAAATAGGCGTAGGTAAACGAACCCGGACGAACGAACCCTGAAGCAAATGAACGAACCCAGACTCATGTGAACGAAACCAGACTCTTAATGGGTCACATAAACGGACCCAGGCTTATGGAAACGAACCCAGACTCAGGTGAACGAACCCACACTCAGGTGAACGAACCCAGACTCTTCATGCTTACAGGTTGTCCATTTTCCATCTCATTCGTGGGGTTGAAATCATAGTTCAGAAGAAAATAGAAATAAGGATGAGAGAAAGAAGGAAGAAATAAGTGAAGACAGAAGGGAAAATAAGGAAGGGAATAAAATGAAGGAAGAGAAAAGGAGAATGGAAGGGGGAAGGAAGAAAGGAAAAGGGAAAAAAGGAAGGAAGAGAGGAAAAAGGAAGGAAGAAACTGTAGGGAAAGAGAAGAAAGAAAAAAGGAAAGGAGACAAGGAGAGAGAGAAAGAGAGGCGCCTTGCTTTCTTCTTGTTATTCAAAGAGAGAGAAATCTAATTTACTCTCTGAGGAGGCAAAATGAGTTTCTTGAGAGAGACGAAATTTTAAAGGAAGACACAAGCTTCTCCCCGAGTCTAAATATTAGAGAAATGGAGAAATTTTGGTTGGAAATGGGAAAGTAATCAGGAAATGACGTTACTTTTACCCATTCTAATATTATCACTACTATAACCAGGGTAGTTTCCATTCCCCCCAGTAAGGTGTTATATCAAGGGCATAATCTTAATTTCTCAGTTGGTGATTTATTACGTGAACACATGTGAGTGGGGGCCGAACAGTGGTGAAGAGCATAAAAGTAAGATAATGCAAAAATGTATTTTTTCTGTCTGTCTGTCTGTCTCGTCTTAAATAATGCCCAGTGTATCATAAAGAGAGAGACAGATGAACAGATAAACATATATGTGACTTTGTATGAGTCACATATGTGTTCCTTAACTCAACACACACACATGTATCCCTTCATTACCCAGTAAGGCTACGGAACAACAATAACACAAATACCCATTTTTTTCGGTGGGTCATAAACTCCTTTGATACTCCAAGAAAATATTTTCGTTGTCATAAAAAACTAAAAAAAAAATATTTAAACCCTTAATTATAATTCGAAAATAAAATATTAATCATAACAATGAGAAACATCCTTCTTGGTGTTGTTGTCCGATTGGCGTTGGTGGCCGTGGTGACGGTGTGGGTGTGGACCGTACACGACCTCAAGCGCGCGGAGAAAATCAACAAAAACTTGAAGGAGAAGGTGATGAGATCATATCTCCTCAAGTATAAAACCAGGTTGACAGTGTCCAAGTTGCCCCTGGTGAAGGCATATCTGCTGCCACCACCACCAATTGACACCGGAGGCGTACAACCCAGCGGGGTACCCATCGTTGGTACCTTTCAGCAGCTCCGCCAGGAACACCTGCGGACTGCTAAAATGATGAAGGTGCTACAGGACCTGAGCGAGGCGGATGCGATGCCTTCCATGGTGTCCATCAGGATTGTGTCCGTTGTTGTTTTTGGCTTACTAATTACCGCCATCTTCCTCGTTGGGCGGTGTATTGCAAGAAAACTCGTGAGACAAAAGGGATCGGCTAGAGAAGAGGTTCTCAACCAAGGGGAAATTTCCCCCCTCAGGTTTTCAGGGGGGGGGGAAACTGATACCAATATGGAAAAAAATAAAGGATTTTCAGAATTATATGAATATTATTTGGAATGCACTTTTTGAGGCAGACAATCTTGGAAAGGGGGGGGGGGGGATGACATTCTGACATATGGTGAAAGGGGTGCATGGGGCAAACAAGGTTGAGAACCACTGGGCTAGAGGCTGAAGACGACAACGTGGTGGTGGCGGGGTGGAGTGCTTTAGGTTTGAGCAGACGTCTGGAAGATCCCGACCACCGCCACCACAGTTAATTCAACCAAGGTTTACCAGCTAAACCATACCCAGACGAGCATAAGTGACCTTTCCTTCCATACTTTGAACAACAATTTAGGTATATCATAACTTCTCTACGTAACACAAACACGTTTCAAGCATAATGTTGACGACGTAATTCCTCACAAAACGTAAACAAATGTATTAGGATTAGTTATTTTTCATAAAGTGTCAACATTTACGAAGAATATCTTTATCTTACACCTGACCTGACCTGACCTGTCCTCAGCTGCCTGGGAGTGTGTTAAGGTGGCTTAGAATCGATAGTCTTGACAGTCTTACATCTTATTTGTGATGAAGTGGGATTTGAAACACCTGAAGATTGACCTCCCAGCTTATTTCACTTTAAAATCAACCCTTCAATACTAACCTAACCTAACTCCTCCAGGTAGGGTTAGGTTGGTTACAAAATTATCTGGTGAAACAAGCTTAGGAATTTCTTTTTTTTTTGGGGGGGGGGGGGGGGGGACAAAATTTCAGGTGAGGCGTTATATCTTCAGGTAAAAATCGCCATACAGGTAAGATTAATTAAGCTTATTTCCACTGAGGTACTTAAGTCTTTATAGAATTAAAGAAGTGAAAAATAAACATAAGGACTACATCACCCTTAGACTATACTAGACTACCGCCCTTCCTTCCTTTTCCTTCCCCCTCCCCACCCCACTCGCCACTATCAAGGTCAAAGCCTCATAAACACACGTACAAGACACACACACACACACACACACACACGTGTTTGTAAGGACGATGGCCAAGGTCAAACTCAACATTCCCTAAATTACACCAATCATCCCTAATTTCATGCAGTTTCCCCCCCCCCCCTCAAACGACGCCATCATCTCGTTTTCTTTATGTATAGAAAATGGAGATGATAATTTTTGTCTAGAGGATGTAAACAACTTCATCTTTTATTCATTTCTTCATTCATTTCTTTCCTTCCATCTCTCCATACATCCTCTCTGTTCTCCATTTATCTATACACCTATTTATTTATTTACTGTTCTCTCTCCGTGGATCATATGAGAGAGAGAGAGAGAGAGAGAGAGAGAGAGGGAGGGAATGAATGGCAGTGTGAGAGAAGGAAGAGTGAAAGGCAAGGGAGAGGAAGGAGAGTATAAATCCCCCCTCTCCCTCCCTCCCTCCCTCACACCTGGCTCTAGGGGGGGGGAAGGAGGGAGGGAGGGAGGGAGGGTATTAACGAGGTAATTATCACCAGGTAGTAAGCACCTGATGAATTACATCTCGTTAAGTGAGGCTAACGAGCAGATGGATTATAAGGCCGTCGCTAATTGGCCAACACTATTCACCAATCAACATGCACGAATGAGGGGAAACGAGGAGGAGGAGGAGGAGGGGACACTACCACCAACAAGAGGTAGTTATGTCATCAAACAAGTGGAAGGTTAACGAGGTGATGATGTCATGTTTAACGAGGAGAATAATACCATGGAATGAGTTGGGTTTGGCATGACTACAGTATACATAGACCATTGACCATACAGGTATATGGAATTGTCAATAGATCTAGACAGTACAGGTATATAAACAAAGGCATAACAGGGTAGACAATTCGACCAAGGACAGCCAACAAAGCCACCAGATCCGTCTATCCAGCAGTCAGGGATAGCGAAGGTCGATGGTAATAGCGAAAGCTTAACGAGTTTAGTAAATGATGATATTACGTAGTAGTTCTTTAAAAGGTACAACGAAGAGTGAGTGAGTGTATTTTTATTCACACACCCTAAAGATTAAAACAAATAAAAATCTGAAATCCAAAAAGAAGAGGAAATCTGGAAAAAAGTCGTAGAAAATCATTAATCTGGAATACAAAAGATAAATCGTAAAACCAGTAGTCTGGATAGTTTTCAGTCCTGAGAAATCTGGAGTCACGAGGTTATACTGTAATACTGAGGGTTAGGTTAGGTTAGGTTAGGTTAGGTTAGATGAGATGAGATGAGATGAGATCAGGTCAGGTCTCAGATACTCGATGGCTTAAGGGGTTTTATCATGTCAACGTAATCAAGAGTGAATAAATAATACACAGGCAGACACACAAACACACACACACACACATACACACACACATACACACATACACACATACACACACACACACACACACACATGAAAACGACCATCCATTAACGTACTGCACTTATTAATAAAACACTTAATATACTTTCACGTAATTAAGCTTCTTATTTATGAGAGAGAGAGAGAGAGAGAGAGAGAGAGAGATAACGAAAAAACAAAAAATATCAGTAAAAATTGACATTATTTTGAACGGATTATTTTTACGACTATTCAGAGCCATAATTAAAAGAGGAGTATGAGTTAAGACAGGGCCACAGTACGTAGACAGACAGACAGACAGACAGACAGATGGATAGATAGACAGATAGATAGATAGATAGACAGATAGATGGATAGATAGATAGATATAGACAGACAGACAGACAGACTGACAGAGAGAGAGAGTAAAATTGAGGGTG